>VWZZ01003690.1:155830-171911 GCA_013399095.1 Psophia crepitans | reverse complement strand
TAAACACCCTCAGGGGTGGTGACTCCCCCCCCTCCCTGGGCAACCCGTTCCAATGCCCGACCACCCTTTCCCAGAAGAAATTTCTCCTCATCTCCAACCTGAACCTTCCCTGGCGCAACTTGCAGCCATTTCCCCTTGTCCACAGCGCCGCGGCGGTGGAGAAGCCAGGGCGATGTGCTCGGAGTGCTGGTCATCGCGGAGGAGGCAACCAAAGCCTGCGGGCATGGACGCGCTGAGCTGGGGCAGCTCGGTCCTGAGGGCGCCCAGCAGAGAGCTGCAGCTCTTACCCTTGGGGGGCTGCTTCTTTTTTTTACAGCTTTGCATCTTCACGCAGGAAACAGCCTCTGGAAGAGGGGATGTTTGGGAGAGAAAGAGGAGGGGAAGGCTGCGGCGGGGCCCCGAGCAGCAGCAAAATCCAAGGAATATGCACCAGGGAGTGACGTGGTACGGTCAGGGTATGTCCCAAACTGCTGCCGTCCCCTCCCCTGATTCCCGTTACGTGTCTTGGTAGCTCCTTGGTATCTCCTAGAGGGTCCCACTAGAGGGTCCCACTCTCCTTTTCTGCTTCGGGTCTGGGTTGCTGCTGCAAATAAATCAGCACCAGGGGAACTTCCTAAGCACCAAACCCCGTCCCTAACACTACTGTGGAACATGCCCCCCCTGCCCCGGTCCAGCCCGGCTTGTGCCCACTCGGGCAGTGCAGAGACCAGAGTGGGTCCCAGCACGTTCCTGCAGGGCGAGGGGGAAAGGGCCAAACACGCCAAGCGCCCGCAGCCCCGTGCTGGAAAGCCATCTGGGAGCCTTAAGCCTGGTGGTGTGGATGGAGTCCGGATGGTCCCCTCTGTGCGCGGCAGCGCGGACACCTACCGTGTCCGCTCAGTGCCACCGGCTCAGGCTTCCCCACACGGTGACTCTCAAGGGGTTCTCTGCTCACCGCAGATCGGTAACAACTTGTGCAAGGAGGGATGTCAACCCAAAAGCCAGGAGCTGGCCCATGACACCACCCCGCTGCTCGTGCAGGAGGAGCTCGGAGCACTCACTTCAACGTTTCAAACCCCTTTTCAAAGCACTTCTGGCTACAGAGGTCAAGAATCAGCCAGGAGAGCAGCCGGGGACAGAGGTGCACGTCTCCCTGTGGCACCATCACCCACGGGGCTTGGGACACTCACCTCTGCCAGCACCCTGCCTTTCCCACCCACTGCTTTCCCAACTCAGCCGGCCAGGAGGAGCTCTCTCATTAATTCTGGGTAATTAAGTGGCTCTTACCATCACAGCACCCACATCTGCTTCCTACCAACCCTCATCCTACCAATGAGTTCTTGATGGACACAGCTGGAGAGAGGATGCTGCAGGTTTTGGAGAAGGCAGAGCAGGGTGGGGGTCACACGAGCGGCCACAGAGGCCCGTGGTGATGCCACCTCTCCTCATCACATGCTCCAGGTGGCCTTTGCTGCTAATTTTAAGTACCTCTCAGCGAACAATTGCTAAATTTACAGTCTCTGAGAGAAACACGAGCCTCGCTTTAAAGGCTGGATTGCAGGTGATGGAGGCAGAGGAGTGAAGGGGGCGAAGGGATTGCTCTGCAAGATTTTTATGGTGGGGAAGGGAGACAGTAACTTGAAGGCCCCATATCAAGGGAGAATGAAGACCACCACCAGGCCAGGAGGTGTGAGGCTTCAGTCCCTCACCTCTCCTCCTTCACCAACCTGCCCACACACAGGCTTCCAGTTCTCAGGCAGAGCAAAACCTCAGCAAAGAGGGGAATCGTGCCCCAACTTGCAGGAGGACCAGCCCTCCAACGTCTCCCCCTTCCTTCTTCTTCCCATGGCTTTATATGCTGAGCATGACGTCATGTGGTAGGGAATATCCCTTGGGTCAGCTGGGGTCAGCTGTCCTGGCTGTCTCCCCTCCCAGCTCCTTGTGCATCCCCAGCCTTGAGGATCTTAAAGGTCTTTTCACAGATTCACAGAGCAGTAGGGGTGGGCAGAGGCCTCTGGAGATCACCCAGCCCAACCCCCTGCCAGAGCAGGGGCACCCCCAGCAGGGGGCACAGGGTGGCGTCCAGGGGGGGCTGGGGTCTCTCCAGAGAAGGAGACCCCCCACCCTCTCTGGGCAGCCTGGCCCAGGGCTCCGGCACCCGCAGAGGGAAGAAGTTTCTCCTCATGCTCAGGTGGAACTTCCCGTGTCCCAGTTTGTGCCTGGTGCCCCTTGGCCTGTCCCTGGGCACCACTGGGCAGAGTCTGGCCCCTTCCTCTGGACACCCACCCTTTAGATATCAATCAGATCAGGCTTCTCTTCTCCAGGCCCAGCTCTCTCTGCCTTTCCTTACGAGAGAGATGCTCCACCCCTCTCATCATCCTCACAGCCCTCTGCTGGGCTCTCTTCAGTAGTTCCCAGTCTGTCCTGAACTGGGGAGCCCAGAGGTGGACACAGAACTCCAGCTGTGGCCTCAGCCGGGCAGAGCAGAGGGGGAGGAGAACCTCCCCCAACCTGCTGGCCATGCTCTTCTTGATGCACCCCAGGATACCATTAGCCTTCACGTCCAGGAGGGCACACCCTCATTCAAACCTGAACGACTCTGATTCTATTCCATGAGTCCATGACCCTCTGCAGAGGTTTTTCCCCTCCCTCTGCCCCTTCCCCTCTCTTTGCTGTCTCTGGAAGGACCCTCCGTAACTAATTTATCAACTGGACACCCCTCTACTAAATAGCTGCAGTTCAGCAATGTGACTCCCCCCACCAGATGCTTCGTAGAAAAGCAGAGAGCGAGGGCGCACCCTTCACTGGGGGCAGCGGGTGCCAGGACAGACACACTCCTCACTCCCCGTGTGACCCCCCCGGCCAGCAGGCAGCCAGATGGAGCAACGGCACGCAGAGGTGTAAGGCAACAGCTAAACACGTGTGGTCTGCATCCTGAAAACTTCTCTTATTCGGGGGAAAATAGTGTTCAGGCATTTTAAAACGATGCTGACGTCTACAGGTTTCATCCCTTGACTTTAAAAAAGAACAGGATTTACTTCTCTAAGGAAAAAAAATGTTCTCATGCCAGAAGGCACCTTTCACAAGGTCAAGACAAAACTTTGCCAGTTGTATCTGTGCCTGCCGACACACGTCTGCACGGTTCAGGGGTCGCTTCGACTTGGGGAGAGTGCTCCTGTGAAGGTGGAGGACATGCAGTTAAAAGCATAAATCCAAAAATGGACTTGTTAAGAAGGGGCACATCATATGCAAGTCCTCGTGGAAGCTGTTAACCCAGGGGAAGGGCAGAGCCACCGTGACTGGGCTCAAACGCCCAGCCCTGCAGGCGAGGCAGGCATGTGCTTGCAGGTAGGCTCCTTCGAACCCTCGTGCTGCAAGGCCGCCTAGAAAGACACAGTCGTTTGAGGACTGAAGTGTCAGTCTCAGAGCCGAGCTGTTGGGCTCCATACACCAGGGCTCACAGTGTCCCTGCCCGACGGTGCAGAACACACAGGTACATCTGTGCTCGTTGGAGTGAGGCCAGAGGAGGCCCCGGAGATGCTGCGAGGGCTGGAGCCCCTCTGCTCTGGAGCCAGGCTGAGGGAGCTGGGCTTGTCCAGCCTGGAGCAGAGAAGGCTGCGGGGAGCCCTTGGAGCCCCTCCCAGGGCCTGCAGGGGCTGCAGGAAAGCTGGAGAGGGGCTGGTTGCAGGGCAGGGGGGGCCAGGCCAAGGGGAAGGGCCTGAAGCTGCAGGAGGGGAGCTGGAGCTGAGCTGGGAGGCAGCAATCCTTCCCTGGGAGGGTGCTGAGGCCCTGGCACAGGGTGCCCCGAGAAGCTGTGGCTGCCCCTGGCTCCCTGGCAGTGCCCAAGGCCAGGTTGGATGGGGCTTTGGGCAGCCTGGGCTGGTGGGGGGTGTCCCTGCCCATGGCAGGGGGTGAGACTGGGTGGGCTTTGAAGTCCCTTCCCACCCAAACCAGTCTGGGATTCTGTGATTCTATAACAAAAGATGAGTTTCATCAGAGAGATAGTTCAAGAATGCTCCTTCCCATTATTCTCCTTGCCCACACTCCCACAGAAGTTTGCACGGTGTTTTCCGTTTGGATTAGTTGCCCAACTACAGCCATAGACCACGCTCCAGCTGTATCTGCACTGCCAAGGTAGTTGGGGGGGGGTTACTTTGCACTTTAGTCATACACAGGTATGAACGCTCCTTCCACAACCTGGTTCAAGCATTTCTGAAGGACAAGTGATAGTTTAGGCCTTGATGTTCTCTTTACAGGCTGCACCATACCTGGGGAGTTCCTGGAGAAATGCTTCTGGTTTAGTCTCCAGAGAGAGAAGCCTAACTTGTACACCTCAATAGCACTTTGTGAACCGAACCAATTTTTGAAAACTGGGAATGACTCGGGTACTGTCTTCAAAGCCAGGACACCATTCCAGGCCAAATGTGGACACAGTCTCCAACACTGCTTTTGTCAAGGCTCTCCAAGGCTGGAGAGTAGTGTAGGGGAAAGGGACCTGGGGGTCCTGGTGGACGGAGGGATGACCATGAGCCAGCAATGTGCCCTGGTGGCCAGGAAGGCCAATGGCATCCTGGGGTGCATTAGAAGGGCTGTGGTCAGTAGGTCGAGGGAGGTCCTCCTCCCCCTCTATTCTGCATTGGTGAGGCTGCATCTGGAGTATTGCGTCCAGTTCTGGGCCCCTCAGCTCAAGAAGGACAGGGAACTGCTAGAGAGAGTCCAGCGCAGAGCCACGAAGATGATCAAGGGAGTGGAACATCTCCCTGATGAGGAAAGGCTGAAGGAGCTGGGTCTCTTTAGCTTGGAGGAGACTGAGGGGTGACCTCATCAATGTTTATAAATATGTTAAGGGTGAGTGTCAGGAAGATGGACCCAGGCTCTTCTCGGTCTCATCAAGCAATAGGACAAGGGGCAATGGGTGCAAGTTGGAGCACAGGAGGTTCCGGGTTAACGTAAGGAAAAACTTTTTCACTGTGAGGGTGACAGAGCCCTGGGACAGGCTGCCCAGAGAGGGTGTGGAGTCTCCTTCTCTGGAGACATTCAAAACTTGACTGGACACGTTCCTGAGTGATGTGCTCTAGGTGGCCCTGCCTTGGCAGGGGGGTTGGACTACATGATCTTTCGAGGTCCCTTCCAACCTTTGTGATTCTGTGATTCTCTGTGATTCTGTGTTTGTCTCTCTGCTTTGCAGTGCTGCAGTTCCTTTGGTAACTTCCCACAGAGCGGCTGAGGGAACCCAGAGGGAAGAGAAATTACCCCCACAAAATTCTAGGTGGGTTTCCTGGAGCACGAAGGCCCGCACAGGCTGACAGACAGGCGACACCCGGAGTCAGGTACATGGAGAGACAGAGTGATTTCACTAAGTCTAAGGCAACGACTGCGTCTCTGATGCACAATTCTTTGAACAAACAGTAAGATCAACCAGTACGTTGAATATCCAGATCCATCTCAAGACCCTCCTACTCCAAATTTTGTAGGAAGGGAGAAAAACCCTGTTTTGAGAACGTTGAAAAAAAGAGTTGCAAGTTACTGAGTGAAGTGCCCAGGAAGTACCGAAGCACCCAGTCTTTTTATTACAACATTTATTTTAGTATAGAAGGCACTTACAATACAGAAAGAAAAAAAAAAAAAAATAATTGATAGGCACCAAAAGTGAAGTTAGAATTTAAATGACAAAGAAACAGTTTACCAGACAACAGGAGCACCCTTCCCTGTTAACAATACAGCACACGGAAATGAAGCTAGCTTTTTTAACAATTAGGGTTTTGTTTATTTTTTTTTCTTTTAATAGAAAAAGATAAAGGCTGTTTTACTGTGAACTGAAATTAAAAAAGAACCCCTCCACACACCTGCACAAGGATTTGGGAGTTGGTGGCGTTCACAAACATGGGGCCTTTTAGGTCCGGCACTGCAGGAGGTCCTGGTACATCTCGATGAGGTGAGCGGCCTCTCTCTGCCCAGAAAGCACAGCACCGTGGGTAGTGGAATAATACTTCCTGTGCGTGGCCTCCCCTGAAAACATCACCTGCATCGGCTGGAGACGATGAGAAAAGCAGAAAAGCTCAGCAGCGCTTACTGGAAAGCACTCACGAGGCTTAAAAGGAGACAAAGCTTTCTGTGCCCTCCCTCCCACATCCCCAGGAGCTGACTCCTGTGTTTTTAGGGTGCCGGCTCTCTGTGGTGCACCGCAAGGCCAGGCTCAGCACACAGCTGCTGACGTCAAGCTCGTCCGCGCTGCGATGCCTGCACGGAGCTGTTCGCGGGGCACCACCACAGTGCCAGAGGCTGGCTCCAATAACCTCAAACAAATCCGCACGAGTCTCTGAGCACCTTACTTCTCCGACTCCTCTCTTAGGAGGAGTCCTAAGACTCCTTCCTAAGGAGGAGTCCTAAGACCTTCCTTCCCCGAATTATACTTTAACACTTTAAGGATTTATTTTTCTGGACAGTTTCTGGAGGGAAAAAAGTCATGTCTCAGAAGCCACAGGATACGACACAGTGTCTTATCTCTTACATCAACAGCTGGGTGCTTGCTAAAATTGTTCCCAACTCAGTTCTGAGGCAGGAATTTCTCTTCCCCAGGAACTACAGAGAAGGATTCCCAAAGCTCCTGCTATCTTTTTAAACAGATTTCTGTGCTGAACAAAATTACATGGTGGGGTCAGGCCCTGGATGGAGGAGATGGGCTGGGCAGATGCTTGCAGGCTGCGTATTCATCAGCCCTTGCCTTTGGATTTGGACACATAACCCTGAATGACGGGGTGAGTTTGGCTTAGTATGTCCCTGCTCATCGGCTGAGCTGCGGTAGCTATCTCCGTGTGCGCTCTGGTTCTCCATGCTACGTTCAGAAAGCAAAGGCAGCATCTGAGGAGCAAATTCCTTGTCCCATGTCAATGCACGAGTCCCCCAGCCAAGGACCGGGCCTCCCTCCCCCTCTACTGCCAACACAGAAAGATTTCCTAATCTGCACCTCTGACACCTCCCAGAAAACCCACTGCCCAGCATCATACTGGTCTTCTTGCCACAGAACTGGTTTGGGCCGTACTTACAGCAGTTTTGGAGCTTTCAGCATAAGGCAGTGGTTTAGCGAGTTTCTCTACATCAGCCCCACTAGACCCAACTTGGGTGTAAGAGTAGGATCCACGGAAGTTGGGATTGCTGCCCCAGGAGGACCGCAGGATCCGGCGAGGTTTCGGAATGTTTGGATTCCCTGGGTGGAAAGCAGGAGAAGACAAAAAGTAAGACTGTGTCTGAGAGAAAACACAACAATACCTGTGCAAGGCAAGGAGTAGCACGTATTCGGTCTCACTCACTGAAAACACATCCAAGCAGAGCCTGCAGAGCACAGGAGCGAGGCCCCAGAACAGATCTCCTTTCTATTACTGCGCAGTAAGTATCTATGTAACAGCAACAGCATCCCTTTTAACCTCAGCTGCCATCTTCCATTTTGGGAAAGATCATTAAAATGCTTATGTTCCTAAGAGACTGAAAATACAGAGCATTTCCTGGTCTCATCTGCCACGGTGGTGATCCAGCGTACGCTTCACCTCACCTAGGTATTTAGTTGGGTGCCCAGACTAAACGGGATGTTTAGGTAGTCTTGCAAGAGAGGTGTGCCTCCAAAGAGGAGCGGAGCTAAGGATGTTAGAAGGCAAATCCTCGCTAGGCGGGGGCTTAGGAAAACCTGTTAGAAAGTTTTCAAAACCTGTATTACTCACTCCAACTGCTACTCAGTCGCTCCCCATAATTAACCTAAACTCCAACAGATCTGTTTTGCGGGAGGCACGTGGTATGGAAAGAAGGTTTTTGAGGTTGGAAGCAGGATTTCCAGATTGCTGTAGGATTTCCATTGCTAAGAGGTTGTAGGACCTAGAGGTGAGCGGCACATGAGTGAACCATCATGATGACAGGGCCACCTCAGCCACTGTCCCCATCCTACCGAGTCGAGGAGCACACAGGATCCAGGACTGCAACCAAGGCAGCCCACCACTGGTGCCACAAGAGCCTCAGGTCGAACTGAAACAGGGAGGGTCATACATTGGAGAGTCTCTTGCGAAGCTGGTTTGAGACAATCTCAGTGTCATTGACCGAGATTTTGTTGGCGTCCTGTCATCACACCTGGCTTGGCAGGAGAGGAATGGGCAGACGGGACATGGAGAACTGCAATGAAGGGAAATTCTCTCTGCAGGAGAGCCGAGGCCCACCCTTGAGGCAACCCCACGTATCCAGGCAAGGCTCGGTGACGGGAGTCTGGGAGATTGTCAGCACAAGAAGCAAGAGTAATGGAAACGTTTGTCTTGCAGAGCTCCTGTGCCCACTTCAGACCCTGATTCTGTAACACTTGATCACACTCAGCCTGCTCTGAGGATGATCTGAATTCCCCCACTTTCTTCATCAGGGCTTGGAGAGGGAGACACCCAACTGTAAAGACTAGTTAGACAGTACATTATTTAGTCTTACTAAACAAGCATTTAGTCATGCCTTTAATTCCTTAAAACCAGGAGCAGGTTACTTTCCTGGTTCAGCTCCTGTTTTTAGGAGTATCGTGTGTCAACCAGAACTCCGAAACCCTTGTCTGAATAGAATAGAATAGAATAAAATAGAATAGAATCATTAAGGTTGGAAGTGACCTCAAGGATCATCTAGTCCAACCATCCCAAGCACAGGCACCTGGATGGCTCCCCAGAGCACGCTGTGAACACTTTCTAACCACTGACCCCCAGATCAAAATATGGCACAGTCTTGCAAATAAATATACCCTGCAAACAAACTACATCCTACAACAACTGAGTGTTGTTTCAGGAGTAACAACTTCGCATAACAAAGCCTTTAAAATATACTCCTCCAAGAATCTTCAAAGCAGGAATGCTTGGGATGGAAGTGGCAATCCCAAGGGAGTCTGAGAACAGGGAGGTCTCGGATGCGTCAAGGAAGTAAGCTATCACGTTTTATTTTTAAGGCCTGTGGGAAAGCCCAGGAGAACACGCCATGCAAGCTGTTAGACAACGCCGAACGGGGCCAACGCAGTCATCCATCACACTGCGGTACACAAAAACAATCCCACAAGGTATTTTTTTTTAAAAAAAAAAGTCTCTGCAGTGGACTGGTGGTGCCTCTTCTGTAGCGAGTGCGTGTTCTCATGTTCCACTGCCAAGGTACCCAGGAGATTTTCAATACAGGAGTCAGCAAGTAAGACGTTGATAGAAAGATGATTAACATGAGGAACACACAGTGGTACAGGCAGCGAGATGAGGGCTTGTCAGCCTGCAGGTAAGGCCACAGGTCTGCCAAAAGAGTGAACTTGCTGACGTAAGGGTTTGTGGAGTCATAAGCCCAATCAACAATTATATTTACTAGCAATATTTAATAGAGCAATCAATCAGACTGCTAAAAGCAACAGCCTTGTTTCTCTCTAGTGTTTCCCATGGATGACCTTGTGCCGTGTATGCAAGCAGGTAAACAGAAGCCTTCCCACCAGGGAATTATTCTTAACGTAGCAGCTTCATCACAAGGGAAACTGCAGCACAGCAACATGAAGCAGGTGGCTTTGGGCAGATGGCAGAATCATAGAATCACAGAAACATTAAGGGCTTCACGCCCGAGCCAGCTGCCAGCGTACCGAACCAAAGCCAGTCTCCTTTCCTAGCACCACGCTGTGGTGCAGATGGACCAGCAACCATGTGCTCCTTAAAGGTTCTCCAACACATCAGACCATGTGAGCGTGATCCAAGCGTCCACTGTGCAACGACTGTGCCTTTGCACTCTTCTGCATTTACGCAGCTTTTAACGTGAGCTGCTTCTGAAAGGAAAATCGTGAGACCTTCATTTCTGCTGCAGACAGAGAGGAGGAGTTTGCCTGAAGGTCAGACGGGAACACGCAACACAAGCTCTAATCCCGAACTGTTTGCAAGACAGAAACTACAAAGACTGGGAGGGTCACACTCATTCAATGAACATATTTAATTTTACTTTCTCAGTCTGCTCTTAAATAGAGGGGTAAACACGTGCCTTTGCCTACAGACAGAAATAACAATCAATACAGATGTGGAAACTTCTGCGTTTCCCCTGTCCAAAGAGAGATAAAATGGCTAAAAAAGGACCTCAGCCTTCGCTAAAACAGGAGGGCACGTATCTTTATGGCACAGATTCCCGCTTGTGAAGTTATGGAACATAACTCCATGTGCCTCAAACAATCCTGTCTGTATTCAGCTACTGGAAGGTGTGGCTACGTAGATTTATTGGTTATGGGCTGATTATGAGACACAGAAGTACCATAAAATCAGCCTACAGATTTGAATGAAGACACCCAAATTTAGTTGCCTACCTGAGGGCAGGGTATCTAAGATCTCATCAAGGCCAACATAGATCTGTAACTACCCACACATTAATGTCCACAGCCACCAGAGAGACATTAGGGTATCCCAGGCAGCCACAGGGCTAGTAGATAGGACATAGAACCTAAGAGAGATTCATTCCTCTCTAGAGAAATAGCTGGAGGATAGGGAGGACAACTCCAGGCTTCTCCAGCCGCAGCTTGACAAATCGGTGAGTCCTTCAGAAGGGAGCTGGCCTGCAATCACTGCCTTCTGGCTTCTAACAATCAGAGCTTAGCCAACAAAGAAACCAGAGCAAGACTCTAATTGTTCGAGGGCATCCCGTTTAATCAGATTTAGAGGACACTGCTTTTCAGTCATGCAGTTGTGAAAAGCAGGAATTGTCAATGGTTCTTAGGTTAGAACAATCCTCAGGGCTTCTCACAGCAAAGCCAGATAATCCGCAACACTAACCTGGATGTGCAATTTAAGGTCACAGAGGCAGATCATCTCCTCTCAGAGAGGAATTCTCAGTGTGAAACCACACCGAGTCTGAAAGAATGGATTTAATTATCGGACCGGTCTAACAGCCTCTGAAGCCAACGCAAAGGCCTCCACGAGCGATGGACTGGGAAAACACAGCTGAAGATGGGAACCCACCTAGCTAACGCATTAATTCTTTAATAGAAGAATAAGAACGTGGGGGATTTTACACCCAGAACATGAAAGCTACAAAAGGCAAGGTGAACATTAAAAGGCTCGTACTACCTACTTTCATTACTGAATACAAGGCGCTCCCTATACTCAGTAGAGAAAAGCTTCTCCACAAGATGTCACTGAGCACTAAGTGAGGTGTGGAAGATCTGAATTGCCTTATGAAAGAGTTTTTCTTCCCACTGAGCTTAGGATCCTAGGAAGACTAGTTTCCTACCTCACTTAGTTGACTTACACGAAGTTGGGCAGTGGCAAACACTTTAAAAGCTGGGTTTGGTGGTGCTAATTGGACCAGAGGAGACCAGTCATCTTCAGAAACGACTACAGTCTGATCACAGACAGAAGGCTGCTTTGTACCCCCCCAGCCACCCCCTAGCTGGTCTAACCCACTCTCACACTCCAAATGAAATGGATTAGTGGAGAAGAGGGTAGGTGCATGGAGAGCTGAGCACACTCGTGATATTTCAACCTGCCTGGCATCCAGCCCAGATTAGCCTTGACGTATCGCTGCTCCTTTGAACCTGCGAGGGAAAACAGGGCAGCAAGGGTAACAGGATAAACCCAGCCATCTTAGCAAGACCTTCCTGAAAGATCTCTGAAAAGGTTTTAGACAAACTAACGAGTTTTTTGGGCAGAAAGTGGAACAGGTCATGTTGTGTAATGGGTGCAAGTGACCTCTCAGCTTATGCACAAAATGACCGCTGCAGGGCAAGGCCCTCATGAATCCAGTCTGAAATTCTCCAGGGTTAGATAACCCAGGATTAGCAGAAGGCTGAGACAGAGCTCACAGCGCTGAGGAGGCTGATGGACAGTGACCAGGTGCAGTATGAGCTGGAACAGCAACTGCAGCATGTACCCACGACCCAGTGCCAACATATTTCCATCCTGGGAGGAAGAGAGGAACATCCAACACACGTAAACAATAACAACGGCAAAAGAGCCCCAGAAGGAGAATATATTCCCATCTGCCAAACAAAGAAAGACCCAAGGAGCCAAATTCCCACTGATGAGTCAAGGTTGGTTGTTTTTTTTTTTAAAAAAGAGGTCTTAAGCAAGAAGAGCTGCAACAAAGAAGGTTGTTTATGTGCTCTGGGAGATGTCAGCACTGGAAAAACCTGGCATTAAAGAGAAGAGCCGCCTGCTACGCCTGCATAGAGCAGCAGCAATTGGCCTGCTGAGGTCAGGAGGAACGAAGGCGTGTACGTACTGACATTGCAACGTAACGTAGGGATACCCAACACCACTGCAAACACACAGCTCAGGAGGCAGACGCTGCCCAGGGTCAAGCATTCACTGATTCATCCTACTTCTCCGCAGAGGAGCCACAGGTTCATCGTCCGACATAAATGCAGCACTGAACAAGCTGAAACAAGGGGTTTGGTCACCGAATTAGGGTTTCTGAATCCAGGATCTGCCCTATGATTTCTGAAGAGACTTGTAAAACAAAAGCCTCTTTTAGCAGCAGCCAGTTGTGCAGGTAGTCCTCAGCTTCCAGGACCCTTCCCTTAGATCTCCATGTGGTTGGTGGGAAATGGTCTGTAAGCACAGCGGCAAGCTACACTTGTGAAGGAATGTTTCTCCAGTGAATTGGAGGCCCACGGACAAGAGGTAAGGCTGGAAACCCACTGGGTGTTGAGATTTGGCTAACACAAGCTAGCAGGCAGATATAAATAGCTTAATCAGGGGACCCATCTCTAGAACAGTATAAAATACATCTAATCTTGGAAGGTGACACTATTGCTTATAACTGTGTATAAATTCAAAATCTGTATTTCAAGATGGCAGTGAGTCAACCAGTATTTCTTTCAGTGTTACTACCTTACACTTGTGCTTGTACAGTGTCTTCCATCGGAGGATCTCAGAGACCTCTGCTGACAAAAAAAAATCCCTTTCCCTGGGAAGGTGCACAACTTCTAGAGAAGTGACTGCAGACAAACTAAGGCCCAGAGTGTTCAACTGTTACTACTTCTAGTGATTTCATCTTGGATTTTCTCAGTATAATACACCTAAGACCTGTCTTGCTCCAACTGCTGCCTTTACTGTGATGTGTGCTCAGTAAACGTGAAATCTGTGAAGCCCAGGAAGACTTAAGTGAGGTCCCCAGAAAATGGGAACTCCCAAGATCAATGGATTCTTTGAAATTTAGGCCCATGAGACTTCCGTATCGCCTCATGTCGGAGGGAAGTCAGGGATGTCATTCAACCACCACATCTCAGCTGATCTAAACAAGTTCAACTCCACTGGCTCTAGAAGAGCTATACTGCTTTCTACACCTCAGGAGTACTGAGTCCTACAGCTCCAGCTGCTGAAGAGTTACCTGTGATTAAATAAAGCAGAGGATGCGGAATCCTCAAGCACTCCTGCCCACCACTTCCTGAGCTGGTTATCAGCCCCTCTGTATAAATAGCTTTCAGGCACACCCAAGCAGGAGGTACGCTGGAAGCACACGCACAGCCCGTTCAAATGGACATAAAATGCCAAAGAACTAAAAATTGCTTTCCTGCGTTTCCTTCCTAGCGGTTATTCAACAGCCCAGCCCCACTCACCCGCTCTTCTCCACTCACCAAAGGAACCAGAGCATGGCTGACCTGTAAATTTACGTAGCATTTCGGTGCAGGTTTCTGCCACAGTTTCATCATCGCACTTCTCCATAATCAAAGCCTCTTCCCCACAGATCCAGCCACTCAGGACATGGCCGTACCGCTCTGGTGGGTAGAGTACATCAAAGCTGCAGATCTTCTTGTACCACAGCTCCTCGGGATAAGTCAAGCTCTCGCTCTCCGCTTCGTCTTCCCAGACAAACTGGATGCTGTTGCATTCAGAGCTCCAGAAGGGCTCTTCAAACTCCAGGAAAATCTTGTCAGTCGTGTTGATTCCTAGTTTCTCAATGGCCATCACCTTCTCTTCAGGCAAGCGGGGATGAAACAGGCTCTCGTGGCGTTTCTTCAAGACTCCCAGGGACACAGTCACGATGACATGGTCAGCTGGGATGAACTCACAGTCCTCGCACTCTACGAAGACATCAGAGCCCTTGTCCTCCTCAGGGAGGTCACTGTTGTGGTCAGCCACCCTTTCAATCTCCTTGCTGACCGACTGGTTCCAGTGGATGCACTTGACCGGCTTGCGGAGCTGAATGACAGACTCAGGAATGGAGCGGGCCAAAATCTCCACAATTTTCATGAAGCCACAAGGAATGATGTGATGAGCTCCAGGGATTTCGGTCCATTCCCCAAATTCACTGAGCGAGACTTCGTCCATGCTGTGGGAGCTGCTCTCACAACTCTCTACCTAAGGAAAAACAACACAAAAGCAACATTGCCACAAAGCAACTCATTTTGCCACAGCACCACATTGCAAGGGCACAGAGGAGCTGCACAGGCTGGGAGTCCTGAATCCCACGCTTAAACCACATGATTTTTGCTAGTAAAGAAGCGTTTGGCCAGATGATCTGACAAAATTGATCCTTAGCCTTCCTTCCAACCAGAGAAACCATTTTGTCGTGGTAACAAGCTGCATCGGCTCTGGTTGCATCAGCCATGGTTCATGGCTTTACTACACATCTCCTCTGAGACTCTTTAGGTCTTTATTTCTCTTTGTTTCAGCTTCCCAGCAGTAAATAGTGAATACCATACACTCACCCATATCACAGAGCACTGCTTGCCTCCCCTGCCTCATTTCGTAAGCCTTTAAGTCATTATAATTGAAACAGGAACGGCTGTTACACTTCACTTGTGGAGTGTTGGATAGAGCATTAAGTCCTCATCCCACAGAGATCTCATTTAGGCCAAAGCATCGAGGAGATAAAAAGTACTAGGGAAGCCGTAAGGAAAGATGATTCGGACATGAGTTTATACAATCTACCATTGATTTTCTTGCTTTACCTTCAAAATGCTTTCTAGGGATTTCTTCAACAAATTACCAGTATCAAAGTTACATTTCTTCTGGTCTCTGAGATATGGACAGAGGTAGAAGGGGGTAAAAGGTAACTCAGGCACCATCTTGGGGTCCCAGGGGTAAGGCACAAGACACTACTAAAAGAACCTGACAATAGATTAGCTTCAGGTAGTAAGAAAACACTAAATCACCCCAGAAAATTTAACAGGGCCTAGGAAAGCTCCTTCTAATCAGAAAGAGCTTTGCAGCCCGCTGTCTTTGGATATGCCTCACGAGGAAAAGTCAGTATAAACACAAACTGCCCCAGCTGCAAGAGACCACAGAAAGCAATTGCCAGTGATGGGCAAGAATTAGCCAGGTGTCTGAGCTTCAAGGTTTGTCTGCTCATAATTAAAACAAACAACCAATCCAAAAAAAGGACGTACACACACACCTTAAGGTACTGCTGGATCATGGCTAGTTTCAGCCTCTTGATGGCCTCTGTGTCATCCGGATCGGCCTTGACACGTTTGCGCACTACGTCCCGTGTGAAGACGCCCACACTGTTCTGGCTCTCAGCATTGACTGGTTTACCTCGTTGGAAGAACTCCTGAGTCAGGTTATAGACCTGCCAGAGACAGGACAGAAAGATGGACATGATTCACAGGACAACCCAAGCCCCAGGCAGGCTGCTTTTTCCTCCATCCAAACCCAGCCCATTCAGATCACCTCCTCTCGCCAACTTCACAGATCACCTGTGGCAGTTCGTTGTTGGAGCTCTGCTCCAGCGCCAGGTCAAGTTGCACCCACAGCTACGCTGGTTAGAAGGCAGGAAGCAACACTTCCCTCCCGGCAAAGATAACACCCTTACTCACCTGCAACAGTTCCGTTACTCTTAGGTCATTAAGTTACTATTAAGTTATTTTTTCATTTGAGCACATTCATTTTACCACTTGCAGAACACCAACTAGGGCATCCTGCCATTTTCAGTAGCAAACATCTGTATTCAAGCAGCTCCTTAGCTGCTGCAGCCGGAGCAGTGAGCCAAGGAAGTGCAGAGAGTCCAGTGCAGAGCCACACAGATGATCAAGGCAGTGGAACATCTCCCTTATGAGGAAAGGCTGAGGGAGCTGGGTCTCTTCAGCTTGGAGAAGAGGAGACTGAGGGGTGACCTTGTCAACGTCTGGAGAAGAGGAGGCTCAGGG
>VWZZ01003690.1:111778-155689 GCA_013399095.1 Psophia crepitans | reverse complement strand
TCCTTGAGGTCTCTTCCAACCTTAATGATTCTATTCTATTCTATTCTAAAACGTTTATAAATATGTTAAGGGTGAGTGTCGGGAAGATGGAGCCAGGCTCTTCTCGGTATCATTAAGCGATAGGACAAGGGGCAACGGGTCCAAGCTGGAGCACAGGAGGTTCCGGGTTAACATGAGGAAAAACTTTTTCACCGTGAGGGTGACAGAGCACTGGGACAGGCTGCCCAGAGAGGTTGTGGAGTCTCCTTCTCTGGAGACAAAACCCGACCGGACACGTTCCTGAGTGATGTGCTCTAGGTGGCCCTGCCTTGGCAGGGGGGGTTGGACTACATGATCTTTCGAGGTCCCTTCCAACCTCTAAGATACTGTGACTGCAGAGCACCTCTGCAGAACAGGTCTGGGTTTGCTACGTGTAATTTCTGGCTCTGCCGAGCAGTGTCACAGCCTGACTTGGCCCCGGTTTCCCTCTAAAGTCTACTGGGAGTGAACTCAGGCAGCAGGACCTATGTGTTTCCTGGCAATAAAGCACCAGCTCATCTCCCACCTTCGTGTCTCAGGTGCAATCCCATGTTGCAGGCCTCATACGTTTGACTCCTCTAACCTGGAACCAGCCCTTCTACCCTCTCCATTATTTAGCAACACTGCCCAGGAATCCACCAGGGTGGGGGATTTCAGTTTCACAGTTAACTTTTCTGCTGTCCCCTGAAAAATAGGAAGCAACCAAGGTAGGCTTAAGCAAAGGAATTTTGTATGCACGCATGTTTTACTTACTGAGCACAAGGCAGGTATAGATCCATGGAAAACAATGACATCTCTAGTAACTCCCCACCAGGAACCAGCCTGAGGAGGACTCACAAAAAAAATCCCCTTTCAACAAATCATTCTTTTTTGAAGGAGATCTTCCTGACATTTTTTTAACCCCAGTTTTCCATCGTATAATCTACTTAAAAGCAAGAAAACAACCATCCACCTTGGCCATCTGCTTGTGGCTGACTGGAATAATCGGTACGTCTGTCTGTAACACTGCCAGAAGAGCCTGCAGTTGAATCATGGCCCTTCATTTCCATGGAAAAACTCTGAGAAATCCTTTAACACGGGAAAGCTTTTAAAAGATACCTCCCAGAAGCGCAAGTCATCCCATTAATAACTTGTTTGTCCAGAATGAGTCACCTTCTCATTTGCATCATACCACAAGGGTGCACAGTACTCTTACAAGCAGAGAGGAAATATCTCTGCTTGGTGAGTTTTTCCTGTCAAAGATGGTTTGATTACAGCTTACAATCCTTTTTTTGGAGACAGATTATTTGGATATACTGAGAAGTTCAAGTCAAAAGTAAATGCCTGCTTGGAAGCTGGCAGAACTGACAGCCTCTCCTTCAAAGGCTCCTAGGGCTTCCCATTCTCTGCTGGGATGGCTAACTCACTGTGGTTTAGTTTCTTCCCACTCTGATTCTCCTCAGAAGCTTGGTTTTTCTCTTGGGTTTTAGGAATAAAGTGAATTTGAGGAGGCAAAATAAAGGGATGATGAGGAAAGAGAAGTGGTGGGTTCCCCTCCACCCCGAAGTGTTCAAGGCCAGGTTGGATGGGGCTTTGGGCAGCCTGGGCTAGTGGAGGGTGGCCCTGTGCATGGCAGGGGGTGGGACTAGATGACCTTTGAGATCCCTTCCAACCCAAACCAGTCTGGCATCCTATGAAAGAGAGGTGGTAAGGAAAAAGGCACAGCGGTGGTAGGAGCAAGAGAGCAGCTCTGTGAGTGAATGGAGGAAGGTGAACAGATAAGGACAAGTAAGGGATGAGGAAGACTTTGATGAAGAAAACAAGTGAAAGCATGCAAAAAGGGGGAAAATAAACTACAAAACCAGAGAAGTAATCACAAGAAAAATGAGTGGAGCTGGTGAAGACAGAAGAGAGTTACAGACACCGATTGTGACACAGCCTTTCCAAAGAGATTTCCAGGCAAGAAAGGTGGAGACCAACGCCCTATATGAGATGAAGGCTTCCAGCAAAAGAAAGGAAAGAGTGCCTTCTCTGTTCCCCAATGCCAAAAGCTCTTTGGCAGTTTCACCATCCCACGATTCTCAGGTCCGCTGATTTCTGAGGCCCAAACCACTTCCAGCAAGTACAAGCTGCATAGACCTTGCGTCAGCATAATGCAGCTCAGCTTTCATAAGCCGATTGCACACTGTAAGCAGATAACGCACTCACAAGACAAGCAAAGCTGTGTTAAAACTCAGCGACCATTTGGCTAAAAGGATGCGTGAGCCATGGGTATGTTTTTATTAACCATTGTATTCTTCATTGCCCAGCAGAGAAAAGACTAGAAACGCACAGTTCTCTGTGCTGTAAACATCAAGTCTTTTTTTATATATGTCATCCCATCTATCAGACAGCAGGTAAGTATAATCACTACCAGGATTTATTAGTTTTTCTCAGAGTCCCTGTTATTTCCTTGCTTTTCTCTTCTTGGGGGTGCTGAACCATTTGATGAAGAACAAAAAGCAAAGCTGTGTCAGGAGAGAAGCAAAAGGAGAAACAACAGTAAGTCCTACATTAAAAGATACATCATCCTAATAAAAGAATCAAAAAAAAGCACTCAAAATATGTTTTTAATGTATAAATGCAGTGAACAAATTCTGTATGGGAAAGTATGGAAAAGTTGACTAGAAGTCTCATTTAAGGTACATTTCTAACGAAGCAGGAGCAGAATTGCACTGTCTGGAGCTGGAGTTATTTCAGCTTTGCTTCCTCAGGTGGGAACTGCTCACAGTAACAGAAAGCATCGTCACGCCTAGGGGACCACCTCTGAAGTCACAGGAAATAGGCATTTATGAGACTTAAAAACACACATGACAGAAGGGCTCCTGAGAAAGTTCAAGTCGGCTTTATTTCAAAGAGCCTGGTGAAAGGTAGCATCAAGAACCACCTGAAAGATTCTGCTGATTTTCTAATCAACCCTACAAAATATCCATGCATCCAAACTGAGAGTATCGTGCCCATCAGCAAGGAGAGTTACACCATATACAGTCCTGACCGATCTCCCTTTTTTGTTATCACAGGCCTGGTAAGAAGAAGAAGGAAGAAAGAGTAAGGACAGACTGCATCAACTCCCCCTGGCAAACTGACATCCCAGCACAATGGCCTAATCATTTCTCACCCTAAACGTCCTCTGGGTTTGGGCAGAACAACTGGCCCTAGAAGCCTGCCTGCAAGAACCATCAACAGAAGCAGAACATCTCAAGTAACTCATCATTCTGTGCGGATTTCCATCCCTAATTGTGAGGGTTTACATACAATCCTGTGGGGAAATGGGGCTGAAGGTCAGAAATTAAAAGGAGTTAATTAAATGGCCATAATCTTAAAATGGCTTCACTTCGCCTTACACTTTGTCTTCTTTCAGACCAGCTTTGGGGCATCCCATGACCAGGGGCTACAGAGAACATGGGTTCCACCAGGGATAACCTCTCTGTTACTTACAGGCTTCCACCTACACATGTTGACTACATACGTGCTCCTCCACCACAGGAAGAGGAGTCTCTTAGGAAGAACAAATCTAAATAAAGAAATCTCTCAGCACTGAAGGAGGTCAGGAAAGCACATCCCAATCCACACTCCTTCCTGTCAGCGCCGGTGACGATCCGTAGCATTGTCTTTTTCTTACTTGGCTTAAAAACTGTAGTGACTTAATCCCCGGTCAGTAAAAAAACCCTGATGGAGATAGGTCCACGCTGTTACCAGGCCAGACATCTGTCAGTGCAATAGAGGGGCAGGGAGGGAACGGTGACTCTCGGTGGCCCTTTGGTCCTGCTTTCTATGATAAGGCAAAGCAAGGCACTGGAGCTTAATTGGGGATGGCACCAAGCCCAGCACAGGGTGGGGGTGAGAAGGGTGGAAAACTTTGCCATTCTTTGGCTGCATCCCCTGCCCCAGAAGCTGTGCAGCACACAGGAGAAAGCTGACAGATAACAAGGCCATTAATTAGCTGATTGTTAAAGGGAGGGTTCCTGTGAAGAAGGTCTTTAGGGACTGTCCTTACTGAAAAGCCATGAAAACAGCCAGTTTTTGTAAATCAGGCTGGCTGATGGACTGTGAAATTCTTGGGCAAGCAAAGCAGTGCGATTTTTCACCTACATTTAACTTGTCAAGCTCACAACCTCCCCCCCACCCTTCACAAATACCTGGGAGCTGGCCTTATGTACCTCTCTGGGGAGGGGAACGGGGACTTAGCAGGGACAGAAGAGCAACTCTGTGATGGGTTGTGCCTGTTCACATTTTCCCAGCAGTTTTAAGCACACACAGACACGGAAGCTGCAGACATTGCCCTCACAGATCACACTCCTGTCCCTTTTCTTTCAGGGTCATACAGATGTGTTATAAGCACACAGAGGACAAACCTAAGGATTAGTCTTAAAACAACAGTGGCTGGAGAGCTGTCCTGCCCATGGCAAGCTCGATGCCCTTTCTCATGGCGCATCACTTGGCAACGCAGGGTTGGGAATCCAGGTGACTGCTCTGCAAGATTGGAGACCTTCCTTGCAGGCAGTGATGAGTTTTCTCGTGCTCTCACGGAGGAGGATTAGGGTGACCTCGGTCACAAGCCTGCGATAGATCTCAACTGACTGCAAAGCAGTGCAACAGCCTCCCAGTTAAGACAGTCTCTCACGGGGACCTTTCTGCTACAGAAATGAAGAGCTGAGCAGTCTTACTGCCGGCTTTCTCGTAACCAAATAAAGGCTTCTGCGAGGCATCCCTACAGCTATTAAAAATCCAGGCTACTGCAAACAAAAAGAAGCAAAATTTGTATTGAAGTAGGAGAAGCAGCCAGCCAAAAAAGATTGGGTAAGTGCCTGGAAAAAGGGTAAGGACTTTCCAAACGAAAGTTCATTTCCAAATGAACTGTCGAGGCAAAGCTCTGGAGGTGCTGGGGTCCCTTCCACACCAGGGAAATTCAGCACACAGAGCAGAGACATCGCCTCGCTAAGCTCCAGCTTCACTGACTCCATATACCCACGTGAAACACCCAGGGGAGGCCCTCTGCGCTTTGCACTCACTTGAATTTGGTGTCCAGGTGACAAGATAACTGGGGTTAGAGAGATACAGATGGAGCTGCAGCGCTGAAGGCACACGCTCCAGCCCAGGCGTGTGGCAGCTGCTGCAGCGAAAGGGCAGCGTGCGAGCGCGCGGGAAGTGAGCCGGCTGCGCAGGGGAGGGCGCGCATTTGAAACCGTGACAAATTTAGCCCCGTTCATCAGGACTACATTTTCCACTGTGAATGCCAGTGCTCCAACCCCGGTTAGGCTTTGTATCCATCATGTGGTTTCTGGTTGGTTTTGGTTTGGTTTTTTTCTTCTTTTCAAGTCAGGACAGCGTGTGTGACAGCCTTTACTAGCTCAGCCCCGTCTAAACGGAGAGAGGCAGCCTGAGGGATGAGACGACGTGATGGTGGGATTGCTAACAGCAGGCTGCCCGGAGACTCCAAGAAGGATCTTGAAGCTCCTACAAGGCAGATGAGGAGCCTGACCTCAGCATCGAGTGATCTGTAAGATGGCTTTTTATTCTGGACAACTTTGAGACATTATAACAAAACATCCCCAAAAACCTGCCTCCTCAAAAAACACAGGCATGCAGAACTGAAGACCAAATTCCTACTGTTCTTCCCCAGCACTCGTTTCATTACTAGTTAAAGCAAGAGACTATTGGCCAACCAGGATGGGGAAAAAAATAATATAATGGATTGTAGTGAGAACACAAAATAAATGCGGGGGGGGGGAGAAGAAAAAAAAATAAGACCCCCACCCACTAGAAGTGCACCAGGCTGACTCAGCAGAACAAGCATCCTCTGCACCTTATGCCAGAGGAAAAGGTCCCCAGCGCCACAGGCCTGCTGCACGTGCTCCTCACTGCCCACCCACCAGGCACTTGTATTACACACAGTCTTTTTTAACCGGAGATGTTCAGGAGATCACATAGCTCACCTCAGTTCCCACTTTTCCCATGATCTTAAATCACTAAAGATCATCCAGTCAGACAGCCCGAAGAGGCCGGGACAAGAAGCTCAACAAAACCATGAGCTGCCCCCACAAGAAATTCCAGCACACTTTGAGGAAGAAAGTGCTTTAAGAAAGCACCTCTCCAGCAACATTTAGAGGTTGGCTGATGTCCTCTTCTTGGCTTAAGCTGTCCCTGACACATTTTTTATTGCAAAGAGTAGCTGTAGATATTTTTACAATCCATAAATGTGAAAACCTTTTCTGTATCCTAGTGATAAAGATATCCTGTGGCAACGATAAGCTAATTACGTGTTGCGTAAAGAAGATTAACTTTTAATGTGGTGTTCTCTCCTGTCACTGGCTGCCCCCTTTCCCTTGCTTTAAAAGGAAGGGTAGATTTACCAAATTAATCATTTCTAAAACACTGGCACTTTGTTACAGCCTTCATCTTATCAGCTGTATCTCAAAGCTAAGTAGCTCTCATTGTATTCTCTTCTCATTTCAGAGTCTGCCTGCCTCCAACACCCTCCCTTCGCTGGAGATTTTCATATCATCGTTGAGACAGGATGATCACCGAGCATCGCGTGCACTTTGGCAGTGTTCCAGTTACATAAATAATGCTGCTCACTGCGGTATTTTCGCTTACTCCCTCCCTCTTTTCTAGTCTCAGTTGCTGTTAATTTTGCTCCACATACATCTCACCTGTCTTTTTCTTCTGGCTCTCTCTAGTTCTCTTTTCAATCCAGGAATAAGAAAAAGTTGTTCAGATGAATTATCTCCACCTGCACTTGTCCAAGAATTCCCTCCCTGCCACACATTGCTAAATTCCTTCGATAATGAAGTTTATTTGAAATTCCTACTACCCTTCTCTAAAACTGAAATTATTTTAATCACAGAATCATTAACTTGGAAAAGACCTCAAGGATCGCCTAGTCCAACCGTCCCCCTGCCACCTATTACCCACTAAACCACGTCCCTGAGTACCACATCTAACCTTTCCTTAAACACCCTCAGGGATGGTGACTCCACCACCTCCCTGGGCAACCCATTCCAATGCCCGACCACCCTTTCCGAGAAGAAATTTCTCCTCATCTCCAACCTGAACCAGCTCATGTCCAGGCAAGCGTCAACCAACACTCCCATTTTTTGTGCCATCCCATCACAGATTCCAGTTCAGAGCCCCAGGACAGCATCAAAAGTCTTTTCAAACAAAGAAAATCCCCATTTCAGCTCCCCATTCAATTCTTGATAGGTCTTTACAGGGTACAGTGGCTTTTCTCTTTCTCACTTCTAAGTGTTAATGGACATATTTTTAAGCATAAAGTACGCAAGAGTAACGTGAATCTAGGGTGTGTTTAGCCAAGCATCAGATCCTGGTGAAGTTCACTGTAAGATGAAAATCTGAAGGTTTTAGGTATGGCTGCAGCCTAGTGAAAACAATTATGTTTCACTCCACTTTATATAACCCACCGTGAGATCACATTACCTGGGGGACTGGACATTCTGCACTGACCCCCTAAACATACCTCATAAGTGACACTAAAAAAAAGCAGGGAATAATTATAATGAACTTTGGCAAGCCTCCTTCTTTCACTTTGTTCTGTTTCAGAAACTACTGAAAGCAGGCAGAACTAATACCCATCTTTCATCTATGTTCAACAGACAAATCAGAAATCCCATTTTTCCTCTGGAAGAAACACTAGGATGACAGCAGCAGCCAGTTAAGTTACATGGAAGTAAATTTGGCCTTTTTTGTCTCATGTTAGCTTACTGCTTTTTTAGCAGAGGTTAATCTTTTCACTAAACAAGCATTCTCATTTCCATCTTGCAGGCTTCTATTTAGTATTTTTAGGTTCTGCCTTTGTTAGAAAAAAACCCAAACAACCAACTACTTGGCTCGTCTATCGCATATTGAGGCCCTCATCTACACTGAACTGAAGAGGGTGTCACTGAATATTGAGCACAAGAAGTTAAAATAAACTTAAATCGAAGTCCACACTGGTCTGAATCCACCAGAAAAGATGTTCCTTTCCTTCTGATGCAAGAAAACTTGTAATTTGTACGATACTGCACTGACTTTGGCATACTACACAGCACGCTACGGTATTTATAACATCAATAAAATGTCACAGGGCTACAATATTTAGCTGGTCGTTGCTAAGGTTTTGCGTTCTACTTTGTTTAGTAATTTGACCCATCCTTTAGCCTTTTAATAAAGTAGCAACTTTCTAGAGCAAATGACTGGATCTCCCCAGCAATAGTTGCTGGAAGTGATTACATTGATGACAAATGTGGAAAGATTGTTTTTCCTAACAACAGTGAGTTAATCCCGCATCAGGAACAAACAGGGTATAGTTAAGCAGATGAGAGCAAAGTAAGCGTTGATTTTTTGCAAAGAAACTGAAGACATTACTTGTTTTCTACCTTCATTCAGTACCAGTAATGTTATAACTGCCAGGGAGTCCCAGTGTTTCAGGCAAATCTACAACATGACAGAGCAGCTGAATACCAACCTCGTTGTATAAATCACTGAATTCTTCAACCACATCTTTCGGGATCCTTTGCCCGTTGTTGGTAAGATGATAAGCCACCCCATTCTTGGAGTAAAGACTGATCCGCCCAACACTTCTCTCACCATCAGTAGTCTCTTCAAGTAAACCATTGTCTTCTGCTAGATGATAGACTGGGTTTCCATGTGAACCATGAATCCACGTAGCTCCCAGTTCAAAAGTGGCGTGTCCTGCCAGAGAGTAAACCAAGCAGAGTAGTTACAGAAGCCCATTCTTCTGAAAGTGTGTCACACTCCACCATTAATACAACGTACACGTGCAAAACCAGAACAGTTGCTCAAGGACACCACATGTTTGAACATCACTTATATCAGCTTTCTCTGGTAGACAAGGGCAATGCCAGTGTTCTTCAAAGCAGCCCTTCAGGATACAAGTTTAGATTGTGCTTAGATACAAGTTTAGATGGGATGTTTCCAATAAAGATACAGCACAGTGACACACCTCTGATACTTAAGGCAAAATTCAGAATCTTCTAGGTTCCAAGTTCTTATCATGGTTGTTGCTAGCTGCTCTATCCTTGTTTCTAAATCATTTTGTCTAAACCTGCACTTAAGAACACAACTGGACAGCTCGTGGTGTGGCACAAGCCATGGACTAGTGAAGGAGGGGTGGGAAGGAAACGAGCTCTATGAAAGCACACTGCAAAAAGGACACTTTACTTACATAAATATTGTAGTGGTAGGGAAAGAGCAGAGTACCTACAGACTTCAAATATCCACGGTATTGAGGAGGAAGGGAGGGATACTTAGACACAGAAAGAAAAGGATCTACAGCAGGGAGACGTAGGAAAACTTGGATTGTTCTGGAACAGCAACACTGGCCTGAATACTGAACCTTGTCCTGTGATTAAAAATGCGTGTTATTTACAAATACCCCTCAGATTAACTGCAATACGAAAGTGCATTTCCATTCCCCGAATAAGCAAATAGGTTATATTTTATTATTTATGCCTTTAAAAATTTATATCAGGTTCTTTAAAAAGATGCACCATCAGATTAAACACTAAACTCATTTAGCCTTCACCACCTATACTCACTGCCTGCAGAACACAGAGAGCCTGGTCAGCCCCTCTCTCCCCCTTCCTCATAACTAACAGGGTTTGCACCAGGGCTCGCACCAGGACTCTGACCCCCCCAAGTCAGCGCTGCCACAACTGGGCTGACAGCACGGGGAGGTGTTCAGCGGCTGAAAGGAGGTGCTAAAAATAAGCTTGGGCCATGTCCCTCACCCACATTTTTACAGATTCCCAGAAGTCCAAAGCTAAATGTCGTCACGTCTGACAAAGCTGTGTTCTCCCAGCATCCCAGCCAACACCACACCGTGCAGCTCGCTCCGCAGAGGTGTGGGAATGCTTGATTAAGTGGGTTGGTTAATGGGATCCTGCTCGATGAAGAAAGGATCATGCAGTTACCAGTCATGATATACTGTTTAACATGTAAATATATGCTCAGACAGAGAGACAGCGCCGCACTACGCTGTAACGCAGTCGAGGTTAACGGGTGAAAGCTCCGAGAAACGCTGCTCTCCAGCCGAGACACTGCCTCCACGGGAAGCTCCGCAAATCTTGTTTTTCAAGCAGACACCCACCTCGTCATTAAGGAGCCTGCTGATTGCCCTTCAGAATATGCATCACAGGACTCAGAGCACACGATTTCTACGTGTCCCCAAAACAAAGCACGTGCTTCAGAGCGCACAGCGTCAGGTCCCACACGTGTGAATATTTCAGGTGCCACAGACTCCAGCGGACTCTCGGAGCACCCAGCCTAGCGGAAACGGCTGCTGCGCGTTGGCAGCCAAAGGTACAAACCTCATAAACATTGCATGTGGCAGTCACCTTGTTAATGCAATCCTCCTGCGAGTCATCACATGCCAGAGCAGCAGCAGGAATCCTGCCTGCTGCTTTATGTCAGGAGCTTGCTCTCCGCTACACTAACAATCCTCCTGTATATTGCTCTTATTTATGGGGCACCTGGTCTTTGAAAGAAAAATATATTCCAGCAGGTTCCACTGTATCAGTGCTTGGTAACGATTGTGATGTGTTCCAAGTTATCCGGTTTTCGGTAGCTGTGTGGAATATAATCAAATACCAACAAATTAAAGAGAGTCATTCTTGCCTGTAATACTTAGAAACTCGTTATCACTACCAAGCAGATACACTGGGTAACAACTGGCTTAAGCTACATGACAAGTTATTTTAAAATGTAAAATTAAATACCATCTTTTTAAACAGAGATAGCTAATTTACTTTCACGGCTTTAAAATATTTTAGTTTCAATATTAATCTACTTCAAATTAATCATCCAATACCAAAAAAAAAAAAAAAAAGGGAAACAATCTGCTCCTTATTCTGTGAATGTAATTCCCGAGACACTAGTAGCAGCCACAACAGGGCTATACACACCAACATACGGTATCAGCAGTTTTCCAGAGGAATGCCCAGATCGCGTATCCAGCCGTCTGAATACGCACAGGAACTTTCACATTTCCCTTTGCAGCCCTGACCAGCTCTTGGGCATCCTGTCGTGATACATCTGCAGCAGACGTACATGATCTACAACAGGTACAAGAAACACAATCCACAAGCACACCAACCCTCTGCCTCACCTGTGCTAGGAATGATGAAGCAAACCTCGGACAATCCAAATTATTCCCCTGTGCTGAGTAGCAACATACTCTGTGCAGCTGAGGGGAAAATACTGTCCCCTGCAAGCCACAGTATCAGGACAGAACCCTGAGAAAGTGCCGCCGTAGCTCTGCTGAAGATTTAAATCGGATCTTTAGTCAAGCGTGCAGAGAGGGGAAAGCCCAGCGACATTTAACGTTACAATTCCATTTAGACAAGCAAATCAAAATGGCCATAGGTTGAAGACCTGGAAAAACCACTTCTGTAACAATTTTTTGTAGGCTTTAGCCAGTTCTGAGAAGTGAGCAAGTCTTGCATGCCCCAGCTGCAATCTTGCTGCTCCAGGCAGTAGAGAAGAAAAAAACCACAGCCCAGGACCATGCTGCCCTTTTGCCCTCGTACCAGGGAATAAGGAGGTCCTGAGTACGCGCTGCTTCTGAAGATTTCACCACCCAACAGAGCTGGGTAAAGGGTGTGTGGATCCAGTAAGAGCCCAAGGGGCCAGAACATGGGCCCACCTTGGGAGAGAACTGCCATCCATACCCACACAGCGTACATTTGGCAGTCTGCAGAAGGTAAGAAGAGACAGACAGGTTGTAGTTTTAAGACAGGTATTAAAAGATCAAAACTTTGGATTCCAGTCCTCTGGTCTGCAAATAAGTTGCATCTACGAACTGCAAGATCTCCACCACACTGAAAAGCCTGCTCATCTCACGTTAGTTAAGAAGGGTTAACGAACAGGAGGCAGATTCTCAGCAAAGGCAAAGATACGAGGCGCCGGTGAAGGTGTCCAAAGGTGAGCGAACTGGTCTCAATACCAGTACAACAAAACTATTTCACATGTGCACTGGCAAAATGGTATATTGCTCCCTGAAGATTTCAGGTCTTTAACACTTCCCTCCTCTCACAGACATGATCCAGGATATTTTTAATAGAGCGTATTGTGAGCAAAGGACGCACTTCCCATTCTAACCTCTATGCCAAGTCTCAGCAGAATGTAAAGCGCCCTGCTCAGACCCTGGAGATTAGATTTGTCTGACTGCCTTTTCATTCATTTCCCCTCTGAAAGTTCATAGGACACTCTGCTTATTTACTGTGGTAAGTCTGTCGAGTAAAATACAGCAAGTAATGTAAGCACCTGACAAACAGAAAGGAGGGCAGCAAGAGGCCAAAGTTAATAAATACAGAGAGTGGGATCAGAAACAGAACTAGTTAATTGAAATCAGGAAGGCAATTCAATAAAAGTGAAGAGCTTTTTGCATCCTGCAGAGAAGAGACAAGCAGTGCCCTTCTAGGTACCAAGGGAAGTTTCATTCACTGCTGTGCTGCAAAAGGTGACATTTGTTCCAGTAGTTTTGTATTTAGAGATTTTACAAGCCCTTCCAATTGACATGGGATTAAAATATCCAGTGTCTGCACTTTTATTACACACTGAGAAAGGAAGCTACAGAGGTAGGAAAGCTGCAAGTCAGGATGAAAGGATATATTGAAGAGGTTTTTCCAGCAGGCTGATTCACAGTGGGTAGTGCCCTACAGGCTAAATTAGTCCTAGGGAAATGAATGGGGCTATCTGTGAAACAAAATGACTTGGAGCTTGCCCCTTTGCAAGTGATGTAAGGCACCAAGAAGCAGCGGTTCACTAGCCAGCAGAATTACTGAGTGCTCCTAGTCAAGAGTCAAGCTTGAAAAAGTTGGTAGAAACTCTCAATACAGTTATTTAATCACAGAGCGCTTCTCACACTGTACAGAAAGAGCTCTGTGTTAACACGTGGAAACAATCACCAGAGACCTTTAATTTATAGAAACATGGTTGTAGAGCAGCCCTCCCTCAGAACTGATGCACAAGAAGCTCAGATTCACCCACGCACCCTGACAGGAGCCCAAGGATTTATGCACCTGACACCACCACACCTCAAATAACCTTTCGCACATGCACGTTGACTGAAAAAGCACATTTCCAGAGTCGAATTAACCCAAGGACAACACAAAGCCCTGCTAGCAGACTAGAGCGAGCCCAACGCATTCCCCCAAAACGCTGCTCTTACCAAGTTTCACGCTTTGCACGCGGCCACCAATTCGGTCAGTCGCCTCAAGGATAGTTACATCCGTGAAACCGCTTTCCAAGAGCGCTTTCGCTGCTGACAGGCCTGCAAGCCCAGCACCGATAACCACTATTCGAGGCTGTCGTTTTCTCCGTAGGCCACTACTAAGAGGATCATCCGTGCTGTCTGCAGATATTTCACAACTTTGCATGCCGTCCAAGCTCTCTTTCTAAGGAACCTGTGGAAAAAGCAAACCAGGGTGTTCAGGGATCTCGGCTCAAACTTCAGCAGTTAACAATCCTAAGTCTAAAAAGAAAACAAAAAATTCAGCAGAAAAGAAAGAAAACTCATGATCTAGACCAAGCCTTCAAAAATGGGATGCACAGGAAGCATAACTGAGGTCACACTGGGATGCAACAACTTTTTGGCCTGGAGCACCAGTACTGGAAACTCCAGAAATCTCCACCCTCTTGAACCATATAGATTATTTTCAGAAAAGTCAAAGGATTTTCAAACTCCCATCTCTTTATATAACTTCCAAATTGGCAATTTTGTGGTAAAGACTTAAAAAAAAAAAAAAGAGAGAAAACCATACAGCCAGTGCCGACAAGCTCCACAACACAGGGATGTAGCTGCACTTTGCCTCTGTGGCAACCACAAAGCATAAGCTTCAGATCACGTAACTACGGGACTAGGTAAAGAGGATTTAGCTCAAAGCATGGAGATCAGATATGAAACCAATCATTACAGAAATGGTACAGACAGTAAAAACATTTCAACTGATGAAAGCCAACAAGGGCCAGTTGAAAAATTCACAGCCACATGACGCAGCCCCTGGAGCCAACACTGTCCTGCCACATCAGGATCAGCCTCAGTCTGATGAAGAGAGGTTCAAACCCATACCAGTCCTGACCACTCCACTTTCACTTCCACCCATCCAATGTATCCAAGTGCTCCCAGCAGTATCCTGTTTTTCTTTGCAGACTCCTAGAAGCAGTCTTTTTAACTGCGTCGACCCTTAGTTCTTGGGCCCCATCACCTTATTTTAGTACACAGCCTGAGTCCATGGTTAAAGTTAAACCTCAGTCGGGGACCACCAGAGTAGGATGCCCTTACACACAAGCCTCAATGTCTAGTCATCTGGTTCTGGATGGGTTCACACCTGTCCTCAAGAGCACAAAGGAACAGGGTACAGAGAACACACTCCACCAGGCATCAGCCCTGACTTGCAAGCAGAAAGACAGCCCAGGATTCACCAGCCCTTCAGCCAGCTGGTGCCCAATGATTTGAACAAAGCACAGACACAATTCCTACCTCACCTTACCACCCTCCCTACCCAACACTTACCAAACACAGAGAGATCCAAGCAGTCTGGATGCTTCCTCTAACGTTGCCAAGCTGCTGGATACTCCTTCCAAGCTCTTCCTCAATTTTCCCAACACACAACCAGTGTCAAAAATTCCTGTTCCTCTCTTGCATCAGCAGGAGAAGAATCGAACCTTTGTGCTTAAGACACTACTGGACGACTGCAGTATACAATCACATTTCACTTGGACAGAACCTTTTTCTCCAGGGTCTTACAGCATTTAAATATGTTGACCAAGCATCTCCTGCTGTCTGCAGCAGAGGTGACACCAGGCTCAGTCAGTAATGATCTAGGCAGCTGTTCAACAAGTGGACCAACTTGAGCTCTTGACAAGTCTTTTGGAAATGTTTAGTTTCAACCGGAGCAATCTCAGACCATCCTATCTGTGCTCACCTGCAAGAGACATCAGCACAGTGCCTGTAACACACCCTGCTCCTGCCAACGCGGCTTGTTCCAACTGCCACCGAACAACGGAACAGGTGACGCTGAGCCAGCTCCGGCTGCAGCCGTGCTAAAACCCGCTCCCTGCAATTACATCAATCATCTCATTGTTCTCATCTCCAAGACATCTCAGCTAGCAGATGTTTGTCATAGAGAGCCAGCCACTGGTGTTCAGAGAGTTATTTCCAAGCTGAAGTCAAACTTGTCAAACACGCTTTCTAGTCTGCCGTGAGAGAGTCACGGATCATGGGCGTTTGACAAGCAGAAAAGCTGTGAGCAGCCAAAACAAGGCACTGGAGTTACTTCTGAGCAAGCTGGATTCAAAAGCAGCACAACAGCTTGAAGAAGTCGCAGTGAACAATTTCTTCCCTGGTTCCACAAGCAACAGTAAAGACCTGGAGCAGGCAAGGGTGGGGGGGGAGGATGCAAAGCTCCTTCCCTGCACCAGCTGGTGAGGTGGGTCAAGTGTCCAGTTGCAGACACCTTAGAACTTCTCTTTACTTGGCTCTGATGCCAATTCATTTATCCTGTGACCTTTCCTCACCTGGGAGAGGAGTGAGTTTCTCTCCTTTTCATCTTTAACCCACTCTGAAAGTGGATTTTCAGAACAGGTTAAGATAAAGAGGAACATGGCACTCGAGGTAGATAGGCCCTGCCTCGGGAAGCAGTCAGGATCTGCTCCATGATGTGCAAGTTAAACCCTTTGCTGACTCCTTTTTGAATCCCCATACTCTGCCGGCCTTCACAATGATTTTGTGAAGTCTATTAACCTGATGCAACCCAACGAAAATTGAGGACATCCCCCAAAGCTGTGTTATAAGAAACACTGAGCAGTCATTCCCTGCTCACATTCTCCTTGGTGCTAAGGACCTTCACAGATGATCCTAGTCATCCCTTCTTCAAGAAGTCAATCTTGATCTGGCTAGTCCTTCCTCATTTGTGAGCTATTACAAATGCACAGCTGAAATAACTCTTACTAAAAATGTCTTCAGGATTTATTACAGACTTTAAGACCCTCTCCACTTCTCATCCAGTCTCCAGATAACACTTCGATGCCTGTATTTTAATTGCCACACCAAAGAAACATCTTTTCTGCCGTGGACATCCTATAGAAATTGAACTGCTTTGGCTCAGTTTTCAAGTACAGCTTTTCTAATCCTGGCTTCGGTGAACTCGTGCGAAGAATTCACATGAAAGCTTCGAGAAAACGTTTCCCACTCCTGTTTCAGCATTTTAAGGCTGGATTAGGTGAGCTGTCTAGACAGATGAGAAAATAACAGGGTATTTTGTGTGTACAGAATCCTGATTTAGAAACCACCCTCAATTAGCCAACAACCTTTACCATACCATCATTAGGGGAAGGCAATTAAAATTTAGCACGGGCTTGGACCTTCCAACCAGGATGCATGCTTCACTGTGAGCGGAACACACAATACAAATATATGAACCCTCACTACACTTTATTTCAGTATCAATTATACACGCTGTTAGGCTCATCAGTAAGACAGGCACATAAAACACGGTCTATTATGTGCAATGCTCTACCTTCAGTACTTGCCAAGCCACCAGCCAGGGCTTGAGCCAGTGAATATTACTAGGTCCTGTGACATAAAGATAGTTTGGCTTTTTACTTTTTCTTGATTGCCAAAAAGCGCTGGTTTTGTTTGTTTGTTTTTTTTTAAATCACAGGGTAAGAAGTGTTAGCTGTTCTACTGTGAATCTCTGAGGCTGTAATTTTACTTTGTGTTCATCTAAGAGCATGGGTAGTGCTAAATCACAGCTTGACTAACAGCAAAATTTCTCCTGCTTTGTCTGTTTATAGCCTTCTTCTGAGGCAGCTAACAGGCACCAGCTATCCACAACAACATAAAATAGAAAAATCCAAATACACATCTTACTTCTCTTCTAAAAACACAAGGCTTTGAGCCTCTTACCTCTTGTGCACCTAAGTGTCTCACTGATGGCACTTCCATCTTCCAGACCAGCTCCCTTTTCTCAGTCTCTATGGCCATTCGGCCCTTGCCTCCCTAGGTGCCACTACCCTTCACTCCCCCCTTCTCGCTACTGTCTGTGTCCTTCATTCAAAGAAATACTTTAAAAAAAAAAAATCCCTAAAAACACCCCCTCCCAAAAAAAAATAAGTAATCCTGAGTTCAACTGCTGTCCCCCAGCAGGCTTATCTTTGCAAAAGTGTATTTTCTCAGATGAGCATCGTTCTACCAACCCAGAATCACGGGTTTCCACTCCAGGCATTTGTACCCTTCAATCCTATGAGCTCTTCATCTCCGCTGACCTCAGTCAGGCACCCAGGCCGCTTAACTGCTCCCAGGGAAAGCACTCTTCCTCTGCAAAGTCTTGTTAGCTTTCAGTGGGACTTCACACCAAAGCTATCCTAACAATAACTTAGACACAATTTTTAACAGATTCTTGTATTTCACCCTCTTAATAAAAACATATACTGGATATACTCCCTCTAACACAGAGGGCTTTCCACTTATTTAAGTTACAATGGCCCCACAGACAACAGCAGCCTAGAGATAGCATGAGTGCAAACACCACACTAGCCTTTTCCACTTTAATTCCAACAACAATAAAGTTCAGAGACATGTCCACTTCATTATTTCTTTTTTCCTCATTTTGCCAGTAAAACCTCGCAGGTCACAAGGCAGAAGCCAGAGAATTAAGGCAGTTCACAACTGCCCTCCTTATTGCAATACTCTCTGATCAGACTATTCTTCTAGGAACCTTAAGAAAAACTTCATTGAGGCACCGACAACTTAAAAATACAAAAACCAAAATAAACAAAAACATTTCTCAAGGAAATCTGCTATTCTTAGCTCACCCAAATCCTCTCCTCGTAGTAGTATCCTAGCTGTGATCACACAAAGACTTAGGCAAGGCAACGTACCGAAAAGAAGGCTCACGTGCTTAAAGGCTTATTTTTTGTTTGGTCGGTGGTTTTTTTGGTTGGTTCATTTTTTCCATCAGGATAGGAGGGAAAAAAGTGATTTTCCTCTCTCTTCAGACTTCACATCACACAGCAGGTTGTCTTATACCCACGAGTGATAGCTGTGAGCTCCCCGCATACCACAGACCGCAATCATGGTCATCCCAGGTGGGACTTGTCTCGCCCCATTTCATTACGTGGGTGTCCAACTCTCATCTGCTGTGTGCAACCTCTTAGGTGATGGAGAGGAGGAGTAAACCATCCTGCTGGTCTCTGGCAGACCTATCTTAGGATGCACAAGCTGAAAGGAAGCTTACAGACCAGTTTAAACCAATCACCTAACCTTTCCGAGTCCCCTAACATTGGCAGTTTAGCTAGGATCAGGAGTTTGGTTGGAGTGACCTCAACACCTCGCTTCCCACGAGGTGGAGCTTCATTCATGCTCTGCAGCAGTATGGAAGCAGCTAAAAGGCTTCACGCCTTATGGGTGAAGCTAGACTAGAAGCTGCATGCCAGGAGAGCCAAAATGCATTCCAGCCACTAAGCGGCATTCATGGGGCCAGAGTACGGCAAGTCCAACCTGAAGCCTCCAGGGACACGCTCTGCCAGACGTGGGGACCTCAGCACTGACTCCTTCACTCAGCCTACCACCTTTTATTACCATGACATACTTTATGAGCTAGAAATAGCTTATGACACCTAAAATGAGGTTGAGGGGAACCGCACCTCCAGAAGAGGCAGCCAGTGCTACACTTCCACATGCTATTCCGAGACTCCTACACGAGGACCCAATTTTCTTTCCCAACCACACTACTGGCCTGAATTTTTTAGTCCTTCTGCAGAGCATTGAATTGACAGTCTTCCCATTAACAAGTGCGACAGCCAGTCTGGAGGGTGAGAAATGCATCATCAACACAAACAAATTCCCTGCTGACCACACAGATGAAGCAGCTCCAGCATAAGCTGACTAAAATTTACCAGAATCACTTTATTTCCTCTAGGTTTTCAATTGGGAAAGGGAATTAAGCATCACCCTTAATCAGAAAGCTAAACAGCACCATAGTGTTTTTTGAAAGGAACTCATAACAAACCAACAAGACTTCATTTCAGTTGAAAGACTAAATGGGAACACAAGAAATAAAATAACAGTAAAATGGCAGCCTGTTGAAGTGCGACTGTTCAAGATACTATCAGCACATGAAGGGGCACTACACACACCTGTTCAATAATGCAGGTTTGTCATCACAGTCTGAAAGTGTTTACAAACAGAGACTACTTGACACCAAAGGATTAATTCAATCGAAGCCGAGCCAAAGTCAGACTGAGCAACCAAGAGCAGAAGCCAGAAAAATTCAGAACAGAAATGATGCCTATTTTTAACAGCGACACTCATCAGCTGTTGAAACACTTTGCACTGAAGATAGAGAGGATATTGCTTGAAGTTTTTAAATCAGGGTCAAACCTCTCACAGACTTTTACACTCCAGTTGCACCAGAAAACAGGGTTGGGGTGCTGGGAAGGCTCCTGCCTATAGGATGGAGATGGCCCGGACAGATCCGCAAGACAAAATTTTCTGGCCTTTGCACCCCAGCAATGATACAGGGCGGTACGTCTGCGAGCACACGCATTGCTAGCATAGCGCTGCAGAGGTGGAGCGCACATGCAGGTGGTTCCCAGTGATGCCCAAGGAATGGAAATTCACACAGACCACTCCGGGTAGAGCATGTCCTGGGACTAAGAAAACTATGGGGGGAAAAAAACAAAAGAACAGTTTGATACAGAGTTTCAAAAGCCATTTTTCAATAGACGCAATAATCTCTCTCATTTCATCACCTGCACACAGAAGAGAGGTTAGCCCAAAGCACTATTAGCAGAGCCCATATGCAAGAGCTCCTCAATGGAACCAGAAAGGCACCGTATTGAGCAGACATAAGGATGCTCCAGCGTTTAGGCCATTAACTCATTACACAACGTAGCACTACCTGTACTAAGCAACTTCATGGCTGTAACAAATAACCTTTACCTAAGCAACTGGAACAACAAAATTTTCAATTATCATCTTTAACGCACATTTTTTTCTTTTTCTAAGCCGAGGGAGAAGTGCTTGGGAGGATTATTCTAGTTGGAGCAACTCCATCTCCTTTAACACCTTTCCAAGCTTCAGATTCAGGCTGCCCCCTGAGCACAGGTCAGGACAGAGCAGATCGAATCTCTGAAACAGATAAAAAAGAAATGAAGTGGAAGGAGATTTCTGCGCTGGCCCCAGCACTGCCTGCCACCAGCGCCTCCCATCGCTGTTAGCTGCGGTTCTCTCCACAGCTCCTGGCACAACAAACAAGCATTTTGTAACTTCTCCCTCTTTTCCCCTTTCATCAGCCTTCTCAATAGCAAGCACATTAATCCTTACTGCCTGTTATTTCAAGACTCTCTTTCCAAGCTCTCCAGGCTGTAAACATGTCAAACTGGAAGATACGTCTCTTTTTCCCTTTCCCACAAGCCCCCTCCTCCCTTTTTAATCCAGCAGGTTGCACGCCAACCTCACTCACAATCCTCTTCAGAATCACCATTCATACCAGCACGGGTTAAGCACGGCCAACCTTTCATCAGAAGGCAGGAGCATTATTAATTGAACTTAAGTTCTCCACGTCACTCAGATACGCGAGTGAAACGAGCCCGTTGTATTAACCTGCTTTTGCACAGTAGCTGTGCAAACACCAAGCCGGCGAGGTTGCGTCTGCAGCACAACGGGAGGTTTATTGCGTCGGAAGCAGACACACCTCGTTTACTCAGCTACCTGGAGAGCTGCAGGAGCAGGATAATGGTCCGCAGCCACATACGTACACACCAGGGCCCTTCCCAAGCTCATAAACCTGTGTCACCGACAGCACGCGCACCAAGGAGATCAGGGTTAACTCATGTTACGCCTGCACAAACTGGAAAGTCACCTCCAGCTGGGCAGAAGCCACCTGGAGAGCAGCATTTCGTCGTCATCCTCATGCTCGGGCTTTATCCAGTTCGGTGCTTTAGGCTAAACAGGTTTGCCGGCTCGATGTGGGCAGCCGGAACAAGTCTCTCGGGCCCAGACCACTCCTCCTATTTTGCAGGCTGCTGCCAGGCGTGAGCAGGCACCAGGTCTCAGCAGAGGAGACCTGTTCTAACAGAAATGAAGTGTTGGTCAGAAGCAGCCCCTGAAAGGCTCTACTCCAACCTCCTGCTCCAAGTAGGACCATCACCAGCATGACCTCCTTGAATGCAACGTTTTCCAGTGCTTGAAACAAACAAGATAGATCCAAAATTCCTGCTTTTCCCCTTGCTCCTCATTATGGAGGAACCTCTTCACATCTGACCAGAGCTGGGAGCCTTGCAGCTACACGTGGGGACACGTGAGCCCGAGTGAGCAATTCTCCCTGGACCCAAGCAGGTTTTGAGGGGAGCACTTCCATCGTCTCTGCAGCACCCTCCCCACTGCATCCCACACCATCAATACAACCCATTTATGCCTCAGCTTTGCCTACCAGTCCTGGTGACAGAGAGCTCACCTTTCTGACCATGGTGGTACAAGGAAGCCAGATAGCTTTTCACAAAAACAAGGCAGCACTGATGCCGCAGACAAGGAACCCATGCCCTGTTTGATGTTTCTGCAGACAGAAGCAGAAACAGAGTGGTTCAATTTCCAGAGAGCTGCTGGAATTTATAGGGTTGGCTGTGAGAAAAATTAAGAACAAGTTTGAACTGAGGAGAAGTGCTACCACCCGCTAAAGTTTGCCCAGGTAAAAGCCCAAGCCATCAAATGTGACTTGAGGCACTGAAAAGGCGGCAGTTTGGTAGCGTTGCTCTTACATTAGCATCTACAAATTACTCACCCACCCCAATGACTGACACACAGTGAACGCAGAGCTGGATCAGACATCAAGGGAGGGAAGACATGAATAACACACCACCTGTACTCTCAGACAGCAGCATGAACAAAATGCTTTCCTTTTTACCCACAGGCCAAACCTGCAGCCTTGCACCCAAAGCTTCCTCGGCATCATTTTTCTGAAAGCAGCAGAGACCTTCAGGCTGACTCTGCACTCTTCCTCTGGACACATCCCAAAAGAGACAGAGGCAATCAGAGCATTAACCTTTGCCTGTCCAAACTCAGGTCTCCTCCAGCCTGAGGAGATGACGTTAGTTGGGCTACCTATCCCTTATTCTTGTCACAAAACACTGCAAGCCTTAGCCCCACTCCCCACCCCTCATTTCTAGAAATACCACCTCCCCACGTCTCAGGAGAGAGAGAAAAGGGGCCAGACTAGATTGTTTCCTCTTCCTCAAGTTGTGCTTCTTCGATGCACACACAACAAGCCACGGACTGCTACTCCTAGTGTGACCACTGATGGTCTGTGGGACCTTTGGCAAGCCATTTCATCTATCTTTGTCATATAGGGATGAGCTCCCAAAGCCACATCCGTAACACTACTCTGCTGCTTATGAATGAGAAACAGCCCAAAACTGCTAGATCTTAAAGCTGAGGCCATCAGACCTTATGCAGGCTACAACCACAGCACCACTCTGTGGTCCTACACTGCTGGCCAAGAAAAGGAAGCAGAAATGTTTAAGTTCAGCAGCAACAAAATGTTCTGAAAATGAGTATTTTTCATAAGTATGATCCAAGACAGCTGTCGCCTTTGCCTCTTCCCACACCACCATCATCCAGGAAAAACACAGGGGAGACAGAGAGAATAAACTGTCAAATCTGACATTTTATAATTATCTCTTAATCTGCCAAGATGGTGGAGAAGGTTTCATGATAAGATCTGCTAGTTTAGAGGCACTGGGCACTTCCTTTGCCACCTGAATTTCTGAGCAGCTTATCCGAAGCTGCATTTCAAGAATCATAGAATCCCTAAGGCTGGAAAGGACCTCCAAGATCAAGTCCAACCATCAACCTAACACCACCATGCCTGCTAGACCATGCCCTAGAGTGCCACGTCTACATGTTTTTTGAATGTCTCCAGGGATGGCGATTCAACCACCTCTCTGGGCAGTCCATTCCAATGCCTCACTACTCTTTCCATGAAGAAGTTTTTCCTGACGCAGCTTGAGGCCATTCCCTCTTGTCCTGTCACTTGTTACTTGGGAGAAAAGACTGACACCCTCCTCACTACAACCTCCTTTCAGGTAGTTGTAGACAACGATCAGGTCTCCCCTCAGCCTCCTCTTCTCCAGGCTAAACAACCCCAGTTCCCTCAGCCGCTCCCCATAAGATTTCTTTTCCAGTCCCTTCACCAGTTTCGTTGCCCTTCTCTGGACACGCTCCAGCAGCTCAATGTCCTCCTTGTATTGAGGGGCTCAAAACTGGACACAGTACCTGAGGTGAGGCCTCACCAGAGCCGAGTACAGGGGGACAATCCCTTCCCTACTCCTGCTGGCCACGCCATTCCTGATGCAGGCCAGGATGCCATTGGCTTTCTTGGCCACCTGGGCACACTGCTGGCTCATGTTCAGCTGGCTGTCAACCAGAACCCCCAGGTCCTTCTCTGCCAGGCAGCTTTCCAGTCACTCCATCCCAAGCCTGTAGTGCTGCCTGGGGTTGTTGCGACCAAAGTGCAGGACCCAGCACTTGGCCTTGTTAAACCTCATACAGTTGGCCTCAGCCCATCCATCCAACCTGTCCAGATCTCTCTGCAGAGCCACGCTACCCTCAAGCAGACTGCCACTGCCTCCCAGTTTGGTGTCATCTGCAAACTTACTGAGGGTGCACTCTATCCCCTCACCCAGGTCATCGATAAAGATGTTGAACAGCGCCGGCCCCAAGACCGAGCCCTGGGGAACACCACTAGTGACCGGCAGTCAACTAGGTTTAACATCATTCACCACAAAGAAGAAATATGGCTAGCCAGCGTCCAAATCTCTGAGTGATCAGGCCAGCAGCTCACAGAGAGTAGAAAATGTGGACAGAACAGCATCTGTGATAATTCAGTCTTCAAGACAAGGAGCGCTGGGAGGCATTGCAACGAGCCACCAGCTCCCATACCCATCACACATGGACTAGTCTCCCTGCTGAGAGATGATTTTCAGAGCTGGCCGGGGAGTGGGCTGGGCAGACAACTTCAGCCAAGAAGCCAGGAAAGATGGAGCAGGCAGGGGGCAGAGCTCACTTTGTAAATGGATGCCGCAGTGCTGACTTCACAAACGAACCTGTTGAGGAGCACACAAGCATCACACATGATTTATACACCAGCGTGGAATCCGCTGGTACAGCCAGCGAACCCCACTGAATAATACTGACTCCAGGCAAGGAAGCGCCAGGATGTTTTGGCTTGTTACACCCACACCCCTGAGCACCGATGCTGTTTGCACCGACTGCAGCAAGTGTTCCAGTAACACACCAAGTGTTCCAGTAACACACCAAGCAGCTCCCAGAAACGCTGGCCCCAGTAAGCCTCCTCCACTCTCCAAAGTCACCACAAATTTGCTAACTGGGAAAATCTCTGTACTTTTGAATGTTTAGAGGAGATTAAAACAAACAAAACAACAAAAAAATAAAGGTCACTGTATGGTGCTTTTGATCAGGAAACCACGACAAATTTTTACTGCTGTGATCCGACTTGTTTTAATGCCTGCAAATATCCCTCGAGTCAAATGAACTTGTTCAAAGCTGATTCACACCAAGGCTACTTTTTAAATTGGGTAGTTGTTGACAAGGAGAATACATTTAACAAGCCCCAAGCATCTTGGCATGCAGTATAAAGACTTCCTATTATGAGTCGGGTTTTTTTTAAAGCTAACATATGGGCAGAGCAGGTTGTCTGCCACAGCGCACTTCCATACAGTGCTTGGCACTAACAGACCTGCAAGGATAATAAAAAAATAAACCGACGAACATCATGCCAAGAGCATAGGGAATGAATCACACCATGTAAAACTCACTGCTAAAACGCACCATTATGTGTTTTTCAAACCTTTCTCATCTGAGGGAAAAGAAAAGTAAATAAATCAGAATAACTGGCTGGCCCATGGCTGATTCTCAGGCACATTCCTCTGGCTGAAGGGCACCGTGAGAATACAGCAAGCCCAGCCAGCTCCGAGATGCTGGGAAGGGAGCACCGCATCTTGAACTACTCTTCAAAGGCCTCTCTAACAGCCTGCTGGAACATACCTTGGCCAGCCAGTCAGCATCTTGATATACAGCATGGGGTTAAAATTAAGGACTAGATGATTTCCTCCACCATCAGAAGGTCCCATGGAAGTGCCAGGAGGCGGTCACCATCCCTGAGTTATTCCCAGAGAAACGGGTTAAGAGTGAAGTCAAAGGCCTTTCAGGAACACACAACAAGGGCCCCCTGTGATGGCAGGATAAGTCAGTTATGGTCAGACTCACTAGGCTTTGGGGACAATCTTGGGAGCATAAGTCTCTTCCTTCCCCTTCTTCTGGTCACACAAAGCTGGTTAGTTGGTCTGCAGCCAAGACAATGACTTCCCTGCACCATGCAGTCTGGGCCGTGGTGCTTCTCCAGCCCACACAGCTGCTAAGATCAGAACACTGTAATGCTGTGGTTCATGTGCCAGAGGCTACAGTATTACAGAGGACACACTTAAAAGGAGATTCACAGCACAAACAGCACAGCTTCGGCATGTTCCTTGCTCAGAGGAACAAATCCAGTAAATCCTTTGCTCAACAAATCCCCCGAAGACAGAACAAGTATAAGCTGTAGCTGGTGGAGCAGCAACTTTGGGAAGTTGCAGAGATAGGTACAAGGGCCTACCTACCTAGAAGGTATCCCACTCCATCACCAGGGACAGCTTATGCTGCCAGAACAGTCTTCCACTGCATCAGGAGCAACTGGAGAAGACAGGGATGCCAGAGTGCAGGACACCAAGCTGCTGCAGTGAATGGTATGTTCCTATCTTAACCCTGGTGACAGAAATCATCATCTAGCCACAAACTCTAACACCTGTGGTAGAAATCATAGAATGGTTTGGTTTGGAAGGGACCTTAAAGATCATCTAGTTCTGACCCCCTGCCATGGGCACGGACACTCTTCCCTAGACCATGTTGCCCAAAGCCCGATCCAACCTGGCCTTGAACTCTTCCAGGGATGTGGCATGCACAACCTCTCTGGGCACCCTGTGCCAGGGCCTCACCGCTCTCACAGTAAAGAATTTCTTCCAAATATCTAATCTACGTTTCCACATCCTATAGACCATCAGGGACCTATCAATGCCATCAGCTGGCCAGAATCTAAACCAGTACAGCAAGGAAGAGTTTGGCTGTGTTAGCCTCAGACAACACAGAAGGTTAACAGCACAGCAACAAAGCCGTTGAGCTAACAAGAACAAGCAACAACCAGACCCAAACTGGCCTGCCTTTTACCATGTCTCTACAAGCTCGCCAAGCCCTGGTTAACCCCATGGTGGGAATCTTCTCCTTATTTCCAGCTCCACGATGATGTTCGGTATTGGGAGGCATCTGCCACTGCTAAGCTTCTTGTGAAAGCAAAGCTTGGTGTTTCAGGACTGTAAAAGGAAGGAGAGACAGACAGTAAACTATGGAAACAAAAAAAAACCAAGAAGAGGGTGCAATAGTGGATCAGAACAATGCTGCAAACAAGTTCCCTGCAGAACTTGCATTCCAACTGCCAAAAAGAGCTGTACCCTACCCTATCTGCATAACCCTGCGATCGTATCTTCGCTACCCTCCTCCTCTCTCTCCAATTGTTTGGGAAACTTAATTGATAAAAACAGCCTTAATTAAATTGGAAGCTTGCCCGTGTTTGCACAACTCCGAACACAATGGGGTCTCAGTCAAATAAACACTGGTGTCCATATTACATTTGGGAATTCTCTGTGGTTTGGGGTTTTAAATTCATTGCAGCAAGCTTGGGAGCAAAGTTTCAACAGGAATCTTTTCTTCTCCTCCCATCCTGTGTAATAGGAGGGTGAGACAGGGAATGAATCCACATGCAGAGAGGCTCAGTACTGCTTCCAGCTCAATGTGTACATGCGGATCATTTCAGGACACACCGTATGAGACACGCTAGCCCAAAAGCAATTATTTCTTCTCACCACTTCTCAGAACCCAGACCTAACAAACTGCCCTGAAATAGCAGTACCACTCTTTAAATAGCATCATTTCTTCTCTATTTGAAAGCAACACCCACACTAAATCTTTGCTTTTAAGCCATCCCCGAGCAGTTACCACATCTTTACCATTCAAACCGCAGGGAAAATCATTAAATGCAACAGAAACACTAGGGGACGAGAACCAAAATTAGAAAAGCTGAACACTGCACAGATTTACTCCCACAGTAACTGGATTGACTTCAGCCTGGAACAGACCAGACGTGACTCCAGGAAAAGTATGTCTCTCCAGGTGGAGCTGTATCAAGGGGACTTCTCCTGGGCCCGTGCTTTGCTGGAACATTAAATGCAAACCACATGCTCGAATTTTAACACAACCAGGGCTGGCTTTAGCACGCTGCGACACACACAGCTTTCTCCATCCTGCTGTCTGCACAAACGGGCTCACCTCGTCTCTCTCAGACGAGAGCCCAGGGCAGGGGAATTCAGGTTGGGAAGCATGTCTTTGGATCTTGATGAAATCCAGAGCATGGCTGGCAGACTGGCTTTCTGAGATTTTTACCCACTGGAAGTTTCCCTTGAAGAAGATGGGTGTTACCCCCATGGTGCTGGAAGTGTGGGGTTTTGCATGTGACAGCAAGAAATGGTTCAATACAAAAGCCCAGAGCTTCTCTTGACTAAACACTGCCTGCATTCAGGTCATCCAGAGAGATCCAAAGGAAAATCGGTGATTGCTACAAAAAAAACCCATCTTATACAGGAACGTGTCCCTGCTGTAAAGCAACAGAAGCAATTCACCCTGCTGAGAGATTTTCCTCCTGAGTGCCAGGCGCACAGAAACACAGCAGAGAGCAGAAACAGCTCATGAAAGACAAGGAAAAGAAGGGTGGGAGAGGAAAGAGACGGAAACACAACAGTGAGACCTTCGGCTTTGCTTCCACCTTGTCGTGAAGTTCAAAGCAAAGCCCAAGGATGAAATTTTGTCCCGAGACTCCAACAGAGTACCTTCTCCAGTGCTCTGAGGTTACTGAGTGCCCTGCAGGTAACCGCAGCCTGGAGTGCCATGGGTTGCAAGCTAATGAGGGATTATCACATCTGCAAGGTGCCTTTCATCACCTCCCGACACACCTGAACTCAAAACCATCTCTTCTCTGTGACAATTAAGAGGTTTTCCTGAAACAAAGGGAAGTTTACTTTGCATTGCTCCTCTTCAAGAAACCGTGTCTCAAACAGCTTCACAGAATTAAGATAAAACATTGCTAGAGAGAGATTTTAGATCTAAGCGATTTTTCACAGAGCCGGAAAACTTGTCATGTGGTAAACAGTAGAAACTGGGAACTGGGACACTTGTGATTTATCTGTTCTGCCACAGCCTTCCTGTGTGACTGGGGGTAAAAGAATGACAGTCCGATCCGTAAGTTGCTAAAAATATAGCACAATTTCAATGTGTTTAGATGGGAGCTCATTTTATTCAGCACAACCCGCTTTATCCTTTCAGTACTTCAGCTTCACCATATGTAAAACAGCATTAGCACCTAGCTGTGCCAAAAAAGCCTTTCGATGGATGCCATCAAATGAAAAGGAATCAGCATAAAGCGTTAGATACCCACCAGGACTGAGCTATGCAGAAGTCAAAGGAGATAAGTCAGTAAATTTCAAATCGCTGATTGCAGCCATCCCATAACTAGATGCCGAAATCTATCCAGCCTACAGATAGGCTGGCATGTTGGCAAGAAAAGTTTGACATTTCTAAATTTAGCAGACACTTCAATTATTATGCGATGCTTCAAAAGCAACGGAGACATAAAGTGGAGTCTGTAGGACGACCATTTAAACTTAAATGAGAGCTCCGCTCACTGAGCAAAGTCTTTTCTTAATTCCCTTCCTGTTTGGACAATTTGATCCACTTCTTTTTTTTTCTACCGCAACCGCAAGGGTCTGTCCTGCAGTGAATGGATAGGCTTTTTTCTGGGATAACTTCCAGGTTAAAGAGAAAGGATTTACACTTGAATGAAACATAGGCTCTGTATTTGGAAAATTTGTTTTGAAAACTTGGGAAGGAAGCAAAGCCTCCTTCATTTAAAAAGGGACTCAATTAACATTCTCCAACAAGTCTTCCTATCGAAAGAACAGTACTTGCTGGGGGACATGTGATTTGAAACTTGTTCCCCTCGCTCACAATGTCCCTTTCTGAAATAGGGGCAGCTGTTTTTGAGAGACACGAGGGTCTCTGCACCGCTTTCCAAAGGACTGCCCGCCACAGCCAAGGCCTTGACTCCAGACGTAAGATGTTCTATGACTTAGGCTCAGGAAACTTAAAATAGTACTTAAAGACCCTAATGAAGGCCTAGAGTGACACGTTCACTCTGTGAGCACTGTGGATCTCTCTACAAGGACAGCTCATCCATGCTCAGCCACAACCACAAGACAAATCCTCCCCAAGAGCTAAGAAGCATCACAGACCTCACGGCCTTGTCTTCTTGAGAACACACAGCATTGCACATCTGGTTTTGGTTTTAAAATATTTTGTAAAAACGACACTGCTGACCAACCAAAGAGGTGTTCTCCTTTTGATTCATAAGCTACTGGGCGTGGGTTTGATCTGCAGCAGGCAGTGGCCAGACAAGACCACAAGAACGGTTATCTTGGTTTTGAAAAACAACCCTGACAGTGCTGGGCATGTCTAGATATTGCCCACGCAGGAGGAAGAAAACAACCTAGGCCTGCCTTCCCCTCCACCCTCCACTAAAGGGGAAAAAAGGCCACTGACAATTTAATACCCACTTTTATTTCTGAATTCCCTTATCAACCCCACGTGACAGACCATTCTTCACCCTTTAATAAGCACTGGTTGAAGTCTAGCCTGACTCAAAGTTGACGATGGATTGAGCATGGGCGTTTACTTCAATACATTGCAGACTGGGATGGGAGATAAAGGTATTATTAGAGCATATTGCTACAGAAAGCACGCAACCCTCACCTCATTTAACACTTTGGGGAGGTCATCTATAATAGACCACTCTAATTCATTTTTTCTGGATGCTTCAAATAGAGACGTGACCCAGGCACACAGCAACAGAAGGGAACCTGTGGCTACCCACCAGCAGTGCCTCAGCTAGGAGGGTAGGCTTTGTACCTAGCAAAAACAAGGACGCAGGCTCTCCAGAGCCTGTCCCAGTAGTTTAGATGCTGAGATGTAAAACGCCATGTGTAAAAAATACAATTTTTCCCTGCTGACCGTGCTTTCAGTCCAGGTACTAAACCAGGTGTGGATAACTACAAGAACTCTTCTGCATTCAACAGCTATTCTCAAGTTCATCTGAAATAAATTGGTGGGTTGGGAGTTGGTCTACACTGAAATGGACCAGAACAGTTACCATGCGATCTTTTCCCTTCATCCAAAACAAGTGATTTAGGGGGTTTGTTATTTAATAGCATTTTCCACGGGAAAGAAAGCATGCTTTAAATTCACAACCCACTTATCAGTGGAATAGTTTTCTCACATGGACAAGTGCCTAACTCTTAACCCTTGCTGGCCACAAAAACACAGATGTCAAGACAGAAAATATCAGAGAATCCTCTGAACTCCCCACATAAATGAACCACAAGGTACTCTGCACAGCTGGTAAATGAGCTGCTCGGTGATAAACACTCTTAACGGAGTTTACATTTGCTAGAGACACTTAAAGATTAAGAGGTCTACTACTGTCTTTTCTGCCTGCTACAGAGATGTTAGACAGCATGACAAGCTGAAAATACTTTTTAGATGAGAAAAGCAGGCTATAAATGAAGAGTCCTAGGCACCTCACCCAAGGTACAGGGCCAAAAGTTGGGCTCAACTTAAGTCTTGTGTCAAAACCCTCCATGAGAATCCACAAAATACCTGGACAGGATGTTTCACATAGTCACTTTCCCATTAACTTGAGCTAAAGATCCCCCATGGCAGATGCATCTTTTGTACCCAGAAACATCCCTTGCAGATACATTCTTCTGAGAACATTACAGGTAGTGACAACTAGTAAAGTGTGCTCGTATCCACGTCTTTCAACAAATAAGCTAGCTGCTGGGAAAATATAAACACATCTTCTAACAAGAGCCTGACTTGGTTTTTACTATGTCTTTGAAAAGAGTTAATCCGCTCCAAAAGCTTGAAAATGGGTAAATGCAGTGACTGCATCTTCTCGGGAGGGAAGAGCATTTCCATACCCAAATAGCTTCTCTCTTCCATGCACAGAGCTGGTCATGTAAACCCCCACATATTCTTTCTGATCCTGACCACTCTGCATCTGCTGGAAACAAACTTTAGGACCAGGAACGTACTGCAAAAAATCCACGTGTCCCACACACGCACAGGATGCATCTCTCCATTATATCACGTTAGATTTAAAACCAGGGATGAAGTTTATCCTGCATGCTTTAGTAAGAGACACCGCTGAAAAGGATTTAACCTCTGGAAGAACCGTGCTTTTAAAAATTAAATTGCCCAGGCAACATGGGCAAACTCTGAAAGTTTTGCAACTCTCTGCTCTGAGACTCAAATACTAATGTAGATGCTACAAACATACAGAGTCTCTGCCTCAGAAAGCTCCTGGAAATGAAGCGATGGGGACATATTTACATCACTGCTCCACTGTACAGCTTCTTGTGTCCATTTGTCACCAAGCACATCTTCCCCTCCTTGATCCAAAGCAGATTAAGCTTAATATACTTATGTAGTTGTGAAGTGTACTGCCTATTATCCAATTAGACAGCTAACGAGATCTGAGTAACAGCACGTAGGCACAGATAACTGTTGGCTGATATCTGGTACAGATTAGACACGTTCTTTATTTTTGCAGCCTTGCAGATTTGGTTCAAAGGCTGCTCTGAAGCCTAAATTCAGCTAAGTGTTTAATTTTGCTTTATGAGCCCATAAACAGACCACATTTGTTTCCTCATGGGGTTGTTCAACCTGAAGAAGAGAAGACTCCAGGGAGACTTAGTTGCGGCCTTCCAGTACCTAAAGCGGTTCTACAGGAAAGCTGGAGAGGAGATGTTTACAAGGGTATAGAGCGATAGGACAAGGGGGAATGGGTTTAAACTAGGGGGAGATGGAGCTGAGATGCGAGGCAAAAATCCTTCCCTGGGAGGGTGCTGAGGGCCTGGCACAGGGTGCCCCGAGAAGCTGTGGCTGCCCCTGGCTCCCTGGCAGTGCCCAAGGCCAGGTTGGACGGGGCTTTGGGCAGCCTGGGCTGGTGGGGGGCATCCCTGCCCATGGCAGGGGGTGGGAACCGTTTGGGCTTTGAGGTCCCTTCCAACTCAAACCAATTCGGGATTCTGTGATCCCCTGGAGCTGTTATATCGCAACTGTCCCATTACGAAAGCCCTGATAAATCTGGCATGGCTTGCACATTTGAACTTTTGGTGTGGACAGAGCAGATCTCATCACCTTGAAGGTCCCTTCTAGCTTCAAGTCTCTGGAACAATAAAGGTTCTATGCATCAGCAGGAAAAAAAATGTATGCCTGTACAGAAGTGATAAGGATATTCCGAAATGCAATCTTTATTAGCTCTGACACTGTTCCACAAGACACTCCCATGAGATCCAGCTAGGAAAACATGAACCAGATGTAATCACCATAAAACGGTAGCTTGACAACATAGTTTTTGGAGCGTAATTATCAAGTGTTTGCTATCTAATCAGAAAGGCACTGAAAAGCGGGTCCAGCCAGGCATAAGAGCTGTGCAATATTTTCATTACCACTTTGGATGATAGATTGGAATGTATGGCCATAGACCCAACAGATGATTCAGCTGGGAGGATTTGCAGGCACTATGGTGTACAAGTTTAGATTTCCAACTGATCTTGACACACTCATCCAACATCAGCAAGAGGAAATACTTAAGAAAGTCACAGGTACAAATGGAAAAACAGGGAGCAAGACTCCAGAAAACGTTCTGGCGTTGTAGAGGGTCAAGGTACAATTGTGAGGTTCAACAGCAACCCACAGCTGCATAAAGGCAAACCTCAGCCTGCAGTGATGATCCATGGAAAGCACTGACCTAAACCTCGCAAGCCTTTGCCCTTAGCTGCTCACAGCTAATAGGCTTTCTATAGAAGTGGACTGGAGAGAATCTTGTGAAAAACAACAAAATTAAAAAGCACCAGGTATGAGGTTAGGCTGGATCCATTTAAGCCAAACATGTTCCTAAGAACGGACTAGCTCAGGCAAGCAGGCAGACCGTAGCCTGAAGGAAGCCTCCTTCTTCCTACTTCCAGCAGGAAAAATTCAGAGGTTAGCTTTTCCAAGTTTAACCTTCTGGCTTTAATCTCTGTTTAAAAAGAAGCTAATGGCCATCAGCGTGGACGGAAAGAACAAGAGTCCACAGGCTTATCAACATAGGAAGAGAGATATCAGAAACTACTTTTTAGAATCGCATGTGCTTTTACTTCAAAACCCTCTTCTTCCAGCACACCTTCCCTGGAGAAAAATCCCATGTAGGTCAGACTGCACACAAGTTTTTCAGTGTTTTGAGTAACTCCCTCATTATAGAATCATAGAATCATTAAGGTTGGAAGAGACCTCCAGGATCATCTAGTTCAACCGTCCCCCTACCACCTATAAACCATGTCCCTAAGTACCACATCCAACCTTTCCTTAAACACCCCCAGGGACAGGGACTCCACCACCTCCCTGGGCAACCCGTTCCAATGTCCAACCACCCTTTCCGAGAAAAAGGAGGAAAAGGCAGCTATTTACGAATGGTGTTCTTCAGCAAACAGCTAATACTGACACCAACACTGTTCAACATCTTAATGCCCTGGATGACGGGATGGAGAGCTCTCTCCACAAATTCAAAGACAACCCCATGCTGGGGTGAGGGTCGATACACTGGAGGGCAGGACTGCCCTGCAAGCTGGAGGAATGGGCTGAAGGAAACCTCATGAATAAGGGCAATGAGGTGAACAGAAATCAGCAGTGTGCCCCTGCAGCAACAAAAGCCAGCCACACGCTGGTCTGTATTGGGAAGGACAACAGCCGAGAGCTCAGGGAAAGAGCTGCTCTTCTCCTCTTGGCACCAAGGAGGCTGTCTCTTTTCTGGAGTCATGTCTAATTTAGCTGGACTCCCCAGAAAAGACATTGACAGTGAAGCACTACAAGGCGGTCTGGTCACTGGAATGTGTGATGTAAGAGAAGAGAATGAGGGAGGACGGTTTGTTTAACTTGGAGAAGAAATGGGGGTCAGTGAGAAATCTAATTTCTATCTTTACCTAAGTGGGGGGTTACAGAGAAGATGCAGCTAGACTCCTGTCAGAGTATGCACAGAAGGACAAGAAACAATAGGCATAACTTGCAGCAAGGGAAATTCTGATCAGACAAGAGGAAAATATTCCTCACTGTGAGAACACTAAACATGGCATCAGCCTGCCACGCTTGACTGGAAAAGGTCCGAAACTTGATCGGAAGAGTTCACAAGAAACCTGCCTTTATTCCGGCCCTGCTGGGAACAGGAGGCTGGACAAGAGAGTTCCAGATGTCCTACGCACCCTAAATTACTCTTCAGTTCTAGAAAAATCATTATGAAGAAACAGTGAACAAGTGATTTTTCCCAGTAGCCTACAGCACTCTACACCTGTTCAGTGATAAAAAGTACCTTAGACTCAAAAGCTGTCAATAAAATACCTTCCACACGACTAAAGATCATGTATCTGTAATTAACAGAGTAAAAGAGCAAGAAAGAACACACTAGAGCTTTCACTGCTATTTGAAACAAAACAAGAGAAACTGGAGACTCACATTATACAAGTTATCATACAAAAGCTCTGCAAAAAAACTGTGAGGAATTCAAAGGAGATACGTGCGGGTAGTTCAAACAAACAAAATCAAGACTGCTCCTCCCTACTTGCTCTTCCCACCGCAATAAACACGAGCTGACGCCAAGAGGTGTTTCAGGCCTGTCCAGACCAAGCTGCATTTTGGTGTTAGCTTCTTCGGTTGTCTCAGGACAAAGGCTCTCTGTATGTAGACACACCTTTCATACATACTGCCTACTCTCTCCCACTGAAAGGTATAAGAGGTGTTAATAAATCTAGAGAAAATGCCTGCAACAATATACACAGACAAGTTTGGTTTTTTCCCTCCCAAAAATAAAGCAAAGCACTCCACAAAGTGAAGCAACTGGATCCAGTTAAAATGAAACTGCCACCTTCCTCTGAGCATCCTGTAAAACGAATCCCCAAAACCTGACAAAGCAGATACAGCTATGGCGTACAAGAAGGTCAATGTATGCAAACTACAGTTCGTGTAATGTGGACATCTGGAAGCAGCAAGACCCAAGTTTGCTTCACCTAGATGGACAAGCAGCCCTTGAATACCTGTCTCTGTCATGCAACAGCCTCTTGGAATAATTTCCCTAGAGTTACAACAATCAAACACTCACCTTCAAGCAAACGGTTAATCATTCCTTAATACTGGCTGGCACATTACCCAGTTTCCCTTTGTAAGTAAGGCCTCCAGTGCTTATCTGCTGCAACTTCTGTCACGTCGTATGCTTGAGTGCTACCTCTCCTCTCAGAATAATCCTCACAGACACATTTTACCAGCTTTAGAAATGCATTAATAACGACATCCTTCACTGAAACAAAGGGATAGTATGTACAAAATCAGATGCACCCAGGGTAACCACTGCAGGGAGAGAGAACAGGTCACCCAAGAACCGTAGCTGGGGGGTCAGATCAGGAAAGCACAACTGCCCAAGCTGCAATTGAGCTAGTCATGGGGAAAGCCTTGGTGAGAGCAGCTGGCAGGGACCTTCACCTTCCAAAGGAGAGGCACTATGCTGGAACAGCTGGTGAAGATCAGTAGCACATTCCCATCGAAAAGCTGGCACTTGAAGTAGAAGAGCATGTGCCCTGTTTTTAGAGAGGCATAAAGCCATTATGAAACCTTCCACGATAAAACACTTTATCCACACTGCTGCCAGAAAGAAAAAGAAATGCATCCATCAAACCCCAAAGTCTACACATGAGAGTCATAAAACTCGTGTCTCTCAGCTGAGCAGAGGTAGGTACCAGGCAGAGCACTGCAGGCAAAGTTTTGCGCCTCACAGCTCAAGGAAGACATGGCCCAGAAATTCCCGAAGTCTGCTGCAAAGAGAGGGCTGAACTCACTCCGCACAGTAACAAAAGGGCGAGAGGTCGGCAATTTTCAACTGCAATACAAGAAATTGAAGTCAGAAACTAGGAAAATCTTGGTAATGGTAAGAACAATGAAAGGCTTCAAAGGATCACCCAGGGAGGATGGGGAAAGTCCATCACTGGAGGCTTTTAACAACTGTGTTGGACAAACATCTGCTGGGAAAGTTTAGATAGAGCTGACCTTGTCTTGGGGCAGGAGGTCAGATTAGACAATTTATTAAGGTCCCTTCCGGCCTTGCTGTTCTTTGCTTATAACAGAAATATGACAACGGAACATAGCAGCAGCAGCCCCAGAGCACACGAGCTTCCCTAGTATTTCCATAGTATGTCAGAGAAATGCCGTGAGAGCCCGCGTGCAGCAGTTGTCCATTCCCACACGGTAACTTCTCCCTCCGCTCCTGGAGGAGCGATGCAGAGACCACAGAGACGATCGGTCTTCAGAACAAGCGTGTGAACAGGAGCTCCCCAGCACAGCCTTGCCGACGAGACAAGTCCCTCTCATCCCACAGTAGGAATGGTTGATAACAGGAGCCCATTTGTACTTTCTCTCCCGTTTTGCCTTCTTCACATCTCACCCTGCAGTCAGAGAAGCCCCCCCCCTTTTTTTTCCCCCCTTAGGCCATTCCTCTGTTCCTCCCTGAAATATTTTCACTTGTAAGATCTTCAAGACTGGATCTCTTTCATGTTTTGGGGAAGCCCTGAGCAAAATGTCTGTGCTTCTAACAACAAAAAAAAACTTGCAGATCATCTGCTTAGCATTACAGATCTCATCTCCCCTCCAGCACTGCCTGTCCCTCTGCTCGGCTGGGAGCCTGGCACGAGAAATCCCACCTGCACAAATTCTTCATGCAGAAACACCTCGTTAGTGCTGAACTTTTGGTCATCCCCAAGATCTGCAACCTTCAGTGCTTCCTACCGGCTTGCCCATAGCAGCCAGCTATTGAAAGCAGAGCTAACTTCATGTAGCGCTCTCATCAAAACTTTGGATCCCCTCCTAACGCTCCACTGTGCCACACAGGGAGCCCACCACAGGGTCCTGGATCCCACCCCAAGGGAATCGAGGGACAAAAAGGGTAATGACCCAGCGCTTAACTCTAAAGCCCATGGTCACATTCAGTCTTTTGTCAAGATCTCTTCAAAGCCCAAACAGAGACACCAGATGCTATTGTGTAAGTGGAGTGATGGTGTGAGCTCCCCATGACTGTAAAAGGGACATTTAATTTAGTCTACTACATTACTAGAAACACTGTGCTTCTGCAAGCATTAATTAACGGCACATAGTGTTCTGTGAGACCAGATCAGCGAAGCAGCAGAGTGTAAACTGCAAGCCCCAAAGTACCAACCTTTATCTCGGGGTTAGAGCTTGAGCTATCAACTTCCACAGCAAAGGGGGAGTTTTTGCTTCCTTGCGTGCCCCCCACAACTCCTCCCGGCTCATTCCTGTAAATGCAAAGCCAGTCTCCAAGCTCTCAGTTGCATCTGTCCAGGGAAGCCCACAGCGAGCGAGACAACAGAAGCAGTCTGGGGCAGAAATACCCACTCGTGTGTGCGTGTGAGTATACCCCAGCACCTCTGAGGGCACAGATTTGCAACCTCAGGAAACTTAGATCTAAGTCTGCACTGTCCTTAAGAAGGACAGGCCTGACTGTCCCATGTAGTGCTGACAGCAGCAGTCATGGCATGGGCCAGGGATTGGATCCAGTTGAAAAATAACCCTGTAAAAATAATAATCTGCTGCCAGGTGTGTGAGCTCCCCGATCAAGATCTCTTGCCCACAGTCACAGCAGAACATACACATAGGATAGGAATAGGACCAACCCTTTCACTAGAAGTAGCGCCTTAAATTTGTATACGTCAGCCATAAGACTATGCCCTGATGGGGGTGGAGAAGAGTTATGCAAGAGAGGAAACAAGCAGTTAGAGACAGAACAGCGCAGTGAAAATATCCTAACGCAGGTTCACTGTCGAAGCCAGTGTCTTGCAAAACGACGTTCCTTCCACCAACCCAGACTTGGGTCTATGGTCTTCAGTTCAACCAAAGGATTATCAGACACGCCAACGATGCGCCTCTTCCTGGCACAGTCCTCTGGGATCACAACTCTGACCGATTCCAAAAAAGAAGATACTGTTAGAAGAAGACTGGAGATCAAAGCAGGAGGTTACACCTACCTACATCCTGGAACATGCACACCTATGGGACAGAACAATTTTAAATTCAGTTTCAGACTAAATGTCTGTCCATCCAACAGAATCACTGGGTTAGCACTTTTGAATGTTACACCTGTACAATCTCTCCAGGAGACAAAAAACCCACAAAAATAAAAAAGCATTCCCCATCTGCCCTGCAAAATGAATTTAATTTAACAGAGCTCTTATAAAGGAAAAGAAACTGCTTCTTTCCTATGCAATTCCTAGCTTAGGAGTAGACCAGGACTACCTGCTTAGCTCAGCACCAGGTATTTTCTGGATACTAGCTACAAGGTGTCTTGAGCACTTACGTCACAACAGAAATGATCCGAACTAAAGTGCTTTTTTTCCCCTTTCCTGAAAGTGTGCAAACATCATCATATCCTGTCCAATATTTCAGTCATTCCAAGCATGCCAGCAACCTACCCTGTTAAATGCCACTCAGCTAAATCTAAAGGACACACTTAAGAAAAAAAAAAATAATGGGGCATTATGCAGAATAATGAGGAATGAAAAAATGAATAACTAACTATTCAAAAATTATCTACCTCCTTTTAGTTCTCTACTTTGTCAGCCAGAAAAACAAATACTTTCTGATTTCTTATTAGGTAGTTCCCGTCTTTGAACTCAGCAGGTACAAAAAAAAAAAAACACCACCAAAAAAAAAACACCACAAAAACCAAACCACACCACAACCAACCCCAACCACCCCACAAATGGATTTTAATGCCATTTTCAAGCCATTACAAAGACTTTGCAACCCCTTAAAGACCTACTGGATAAAACAAATGCAAGTGACCAAAACCAAGGAGTCCCCACGAGCTGAAATCATCTTTATTTACACCAGTTCAACTCTCCGGGCTCCCCACAGCTGAGGATCTGCCTCTCTCACTGTGGCCTCCGTCCTGTGACTGATCCACTCCATGGCCTCCAGCTCGCACCCCCTGTCCTATTCTGAGGAGCGACCTAACTGCGGTCTCAGAGAATGATATGGAAAACGGCTCTGAAGAAGGAATGTGCGACAACAAAAGCTCTGTGTACATCACTACTCTGGGGCTGCAAGATCGGTTTCCCTCAGACCCAGAAAGTTCCCAGCAGTCATCGTTCTGAGTTATCTGACAGCACTAATAATAGCGGTCTTGTTTTACCGAGACTTGCAGAAAACCTCAAAGGATAGTCTGGTAGCAGCAACCTACCCAGAAATAGCTCAAAGATCAAACTCCAGTGTGAACAGCAGGGAGGGGCTTTTCGACCCCCCTTGAATTACATTCCTGCTGATGAGCTTATCTCACTACCTTCAGAGCAACCCAGGCCTTCCTCAGTACCAAAACACTCGCCGCTGCATCCGTCCTTACAACCTCTGTGTCCCTGGCCCAAAGACGTCACAAAGCAACAACTCCAGCGACCACAAACAAAACCCAACCGAAACTGCCCTCAAAACCAAGGACACGATTAAATTTCACCAAAGCAACCTGACTTTTTAGAGGCCTGCTACATTTAAAGATCTCTAGAGAAAAGGTCACCAATATATGCAGCGCATCTCGCAAAGCGAAGCTGCATCATGCTGCGGTCAGGTCCAGCCTGCAAACAGGTTGTTATAAAAACCCTGCATGCCACGTTATCCGCAGTCAGGGTGGGCAGCGTAAGGCGCCCACACCATTCCTCCAGCCTGCAGTCCAACCCCTACCCCAGGGTCCTTCATGGGTGCTGGCTCAGGTACCCAAAACCTTTTCTAAAGAACATGCAGTCTATTTTGGTGATGCGATGGACACGCCGTGGTCAGGTGAAGATAAAGGGAGGTGCCATGAACTCCATAAAGAGCATATGCCCTGCACAGCCAAAGAGCAGTGCTGCTGCACCACCAACTGATGAGATCCTACTTAAGAAAAGACAAGTTGCACATGTCAAGTTTAACCTCGAGAGGCTTTTTTACAGGTTGCGGTTGACTCTCAGAAGGTACAGGGAGGAGCGGAACCTCACAGGCTCCTCAGAATGTCTTCACAACTGTACTCAGACACAAACACAGGCCCTCAAACTCACGTTCATACAAAGCCACTCTCCAGACCAGAAACACACACGATGCGAAACAGCCACACCGCATCAACACGTTTTCCAGGTGCCGCAATGCGCACGGTGCTAACTGGAATCACCATGAAGTCTTAGTTTCCAAGTAGTTCATATTCCCACCCACAGCATTTTTGGAATTTATTCTTAAAATAAAAAGAAACCACAGAAACATTAGCTTTAAAAAAAAAAAAGCAGCACAGATTTTTAACCAATTTCCGTGGTGACTCCTATAAACCCAAACGATATTACTGTGCATACACCCACGCGCCCTCTACGCAGAGGGCATGGAATACCTGGACACATCAAAGCCAGCCCATCAGCAACAACTGATGAAAATAGGATACATCAAGGAGGCTGAAAATTTTCATGGTCCCTCAACAGGCACACGACAAGGATGACAGCATGCTCTGGAAACACCACAGTGTTTTGTGATGTCATTTGTGAAGCAGCTCACCGATACAAGGAATCGGTTGCATTTGGTTTTTTTACGGTTACGCTCCTATCCCCTCATCACAGACCTGAGAGCACACTTGGTGTGCAAGAGGGTTTGAACCCCAGCTCCCACCAGCCAGGAGAGAGCACCTTGCTCACCGGCCGTGGCAGGTTACTACCACTCTCCCACGTTACCGCTGTGCCACGGATTAATTTTTGCACCCAAGCAGAACAGGACCGATCCTTAAGCCAGACGGTTTAGATGCCTTCTTGAGAAGGAAGAGTTCACATCTATTCTTCACCCACTTCATTTCCAGGAGGTAATCTTTACACCTCTTTATTATTTACCACTCTGACACAATGTTTTAGCTCACCATGAGAGCTAAAAGAAAAAAAAAAAACCCAGTTATTTAATTTCCATAGACTTGACTTCATTAACTTCTGGAGAGGACTAATGTTTGTGGCCACTGGGAAAGGATATTTCTACATTTTTCCATTTTCTGGTCTCCTAATTATGGTTACTGAGAGAAAGAGACAGCAGTTAGATTTGTGAAATACAACAGGCTGTATTTTAATATTTGTCAAAGGCACAGAGACAATTTTTTTTTATATATATAACCCAATCATACAAAGCAAGTAAATCCACATACTTCAGAAGTCAGCATCACCATTCTCCCTAGACCTTTATTTGGGCCAGCAGGAAATTAGTCGGAAAACCTTAGATGTCATTATAAGGGATTATTTTTCTGTGGAATGACGGTGACAGAAACATGAAGTGTTATAGCCGGGGACAGGCAGCTATGCTTTTGCAGTAGGCAACAGGAATACACTACAGGCAGGAACACCCCTCCAAGCTTCTGAGGCAGGGATAGGGACAGACCACTATTTTTTGCAGATGGAAGATGGTGAAAACCCCAAATCATACTACTTGGCTAAGGAAACAAGAAAAGAACATCACACCTTTCAGACCAAAGGGTCCTGTAAGGAGCCCATAAACCATACGTGTCCTTCTGCTTGCGAGGAATGTTAGCATTTTCACAGAGCTTCCCAAACTCTACCTCAACCTCTCCATCCCCACCAACTGAGATTCCCCCATCCCAGGAAAAGACTGTGTTTTAGAGACACCACAGTTAACTTCTGACCGCACCTGGACACATTGCAGTGGAAAAGACACAACAGAGAGAAAGCCCTTCAAATGAAAGCCAGCGAGGGCTATTCAGGAGCGCTTCCAGCAAGAGCAGGGATGGGGACAGGGGCTCCCAGGACACGTGTGGTGTGTCCGTGGTGTTTGAGCCACACACTCTGCCATTTCAGGAAAGCCTGGCACAAAACGGTACCGCTTAAAAGTGGCTGCTCCACCGAGCCAAGGGATTGGGATGGATGAATGACCACAGCACCCAACATCAGCTGGCATTTCCAGGACTTAGAGGACCCAGACCTCCCTGCCTATTTCCACTTGTAGTTTGACCATAATACCAGCTGCTGCTCCTCTAAAACCCAAAGATTCTCAGGTAAACATTTGAGCAGCTATGCAGTGATTTAGATCCAGGCACTGAGTCAGACCTGAGTCCACCTGTCTTCTGCTAGCTCAGTAGTCATCCAAATCTGTTTCCCAGTCCAGCCCCCCACTCCATGATGAGGAAGATGAGGGAAAGACAGTTCTCTGATTTTTAGAGGCAAAGCCAGCTGAAACTATGGACCTTGCTACTCACTGAAAAACACCATACATCTGTTCCACAGCAGTGCCATAAAAGATTAGTAAGTGCTGGGCTAACAATCTGGAAAGGGAAAAGGACCTAGGAGAGCAAAATGTTATCAGTGAGTCAATAAAACAACATTTGTAAAAGACTGAAAACATTCAGCATTCTTGCACAACGTGCAGAACTACTCCTAGGCTGATTTCTCATCCTCTACTAAACCTGTCTGCTAACTCAGAGAGCAGGACTGTGTCGTCCAGGGTAAGGGAAAAGTGGATCAACAGGGTGAGCTAAGGACAGAGCTCTGGACTCGACTCTATTTGTGCAGGATCGCGGAGTGGACGCGCATTAGCCGATACATATGGTTTCACTTTACGTAAAGCTTGTGTTTACATCTACTATAGCAGGGCAATTACAGCTGGCCTCCGCGCCGGCTTTGAAACAGAGTGCCTCGACACCACGTAAAGGATTTTTAGGGGTGATCAGAGAGTAAGGATCGAGCGAGGCAGCTGCATTTCAGGGGCTGAGGATGTAACTTGCTAAAAAGCTTTGTTTTGAGGTCAGGTTTGGTAACAATTAGCTTTGTGCATTTCGCTACTGCGGGTCTGGGATTAATCCCTCACCCACTGCAGCGATTTAAGAGGCAGTTCTGCCAAAGTCAATGGATTTGACTGAAAACACGAGATCAGTAGGAACTGCCAAGCCCCCAGTATTGTAACAGCTTTGTGTAAACAAAAACGCAAATGAACTGCAAGTCTTCGCAGCTCGTAATTTACATCCCGCCTCACACACCAGATTATGGTGACTTTCCTACTTAACCTTCATTCTTCGTGTCATCGCCTGAAACGCTGAGGCAGAGAAAGCGGAGGCGCCCACGGACGCACATCGCGTGCGGGCGATACGCTGACATAAACACACGGGGCAGGGGGAAAAAACACCATAAAACCCCAAAAAAAACCCAATGCCACGGCACAGATCGGCAGGTTCTCTACCCTCAGCCGAGCCCTGCGGACCCGCAGCGAGGCGGTGGTCCTTTCCCCCAGCCCTCCCCAAAAACACAGGTAGGGATAAAAACACCACCTGCAGCCTCCCGGCCTCCACCCAGGCTCGGTGAGGCACCGGCCAGGGCTTGTGGGGGCTGAGGAACGAGGGTCAGCGCATTTATGGGGCAATTTCGTGAAGTTGGGCACACGGGATGGATGGGACGCCGGGACAGGCCCCTGCTCTGCCACCTTCTCCCGCCGCAGGCTGGAAATCCTCCTTGGCCATGGTTGTGGGGGGGTGGAGCCGGGCTGGCCGCCGCTGAGGG
>VWZZ01003690.1:32057-111688 GCA_013399095.1 Psophia crepitans | reverse complement strand
GAGGAGACGGGGTCTCGCCGCCCGCCCGGCTCGCCTCAGCGCCTCGCTCCCCTCCCCGCGTCTGGCGGCTCCCGGCGCTGCTGCGGCGGCGGCTGCTGGCACTGCGAGGCGAGAACCAGCGCCGGCCTGTTTTCCAGCCGCCTCCCCTTCGGCCCGCCCCGGCTCCGCCTCAAGGATCCCCCCGCCTCCTCCTCCTCCTCCTCCTCCCGGTTCTCCCCACAAGCACCGGCCCGGCGCGGCCTGCGGGGCCGTGGGTGCGTTCCCCCGCGGGCACCCGCCAGCCTGCCCGGGACAAGGCCACCTCACACCAAACCCGCCGAAACGGGCAAAACCCCGGGGTTAATAAATCCTCGGCTCCACCGCTGGGACGGGCCTGGCAGAGGCCGGTGCAGGGGACCCCAGCGTTAGCCCTTGGTGCCCCTCAGGCACACCGCCCGGGCCAGTGTGGGGCACAGACTCTTCAAGGCCTCTGGGCAAAACGCCTCCACCCTGCAGACCCCTCCCGAGGGCGAAGAAAAGCCAAAAAAAACCCCATTAATGGCTAACAAGCCCGCAGGCAGCGTTCAGAGCCCTAAAGCTGAGGGAACGGGGCTCTCCCAGCTTCTGATTTTGATGCCTTTCATGCAGCTGAAGGGTAAAAGTGGTGTCTGCCAGCAGCAGCCCTGTAAACAGCACGTTTTATTAAATTACAGTCTCTGAAAAAAAGTTTGTAACTGGGAACGAGCAATGTGTAACACATGGGATGAGGATCCACCAGTGGAGCCGAAATGCCCAGACATCCCCTAGCTTTCCCATCAAACGCTGGCTCAAATTGCTTTTAGATGCCTGGAGAAAAAGTCTGGAGAAAAGACCGTGCCTTGGATTAAAATAGTCCTGCCTGCAAATTGCCTTCGAGCCTTTTAATGTTTTATAAAACACGCTCAGCTGCCTGCCGGAGGTTTGCACCTTCGCAAGTGGGGTGAGGCTGCTTAGCCAGCCGAAACATCTGGAGAAAGCAACAGTAACGTGGGGTTTGGGTTTCCCAGCTTCAGCCAGATATTGATTAATTGCTGTGCAATTTTTTCCATTTCATACATATAATGTTTGTGGGCCATTTTCTTCCAGACCTTGTGCTCTTCCGACTGCCCCTTACCGGTGCTTTCACCGCTGCAATCGACACCCGTGAAGCACCTCGAGGTATCCCAGTGCTGAAGCCACGGTAGTATTTAACAACCAGTATAGGAGGACAACAAGCATCTCATGGCTACACGCTGTGTTTGAAATGTGGTTTCCGAGCCTGCAGGCCACGGGGATGGCTGTCCCCATCCAGCACACCGCAGGAGCCAGCCAGGGCTGCTGGGCCAGGCTGGGCACGGTGGGGTGCTAACGGAGCAGAGGCAGCAGCTCTGCTTGCACGCATGCCCCGCAGCCTCAGCTTAGGGTCTCCGCCGAGCCTACAGATGGAAGCAGAGCTTTGCAAATTAAAGGACTTGAGGGAAATGAGCCGTATCCCTGTTTTAAACAGGGAGGAATTGGCAACGAGGTTGGTTATGTTGGCTGGAAGGAGCAGCCTTTCCCACCGGACCAGGAGGAAATAGAGTCAATTTGATGGTCCAGCTTGGAGCTACCTATCTGGAGGGGAGAGAAGGGAAGCCAGGATTTCCTGCTCATGGTCAGCATCCCACAGAGCAATACCTGCCCCCTGCCTCTAATCGAAGCAGCATCTGTGCATAGCCAAAGAAGAGCCAGGGTGAAGAACAGAGTGGTGCTCCCTGTTCCCACAGAGAAGCTGATCCATGAGAGATGCTAGTCATCCAGCAGCTGGGAAAGCTGGTGAGCCAATTCCTACTGAATGGCACTTCTATTTCCTCCACAGCAAATAAACAACCGTTCTCCAGGACTGCACTAGCTCTCAGCTCACTTGGCTGCAATCTGAAGGATTTGAACTAAATGTAGAAAGGTCTGAGTAGCTGGGGTCCCCTGGGCTCTACCCTCTTTCTCCAGTTTAAATTTGGCAACAGAGCCCAGCCAGCTCAAAAGCCCTAGGCACGCTTGCGAGGCGTTTTCAGGGTATACAGAAACACAATTAGCTCCGAGAAAATAAAGCTAAAATGCATTGCAAGCACATGTTTAACACAGTATTCAGTGCATTAAGAAAGAAGAATGGGCAGATGTGGCTGATGTTGGTGCCATGCTCGGACAGTAGTTCCAAAGAAATTTGATGCAATCCTAAAATAAGCACTTCTTGTGCCTTAGCTTGTTTTCTTAGCTTGTGGTTTGTGAACAGCTGGCCTTCAAGGTAAATAGAGCATCTTTCCTGGGAAGCACCCACAAACCACAGCTTTATGAATGAAATACAAAGTGAATGATAAAAGTCCAGAGAGCATAACCTAAAAGCTTGGGAGAAAGACTTCCTTGTGCAACACACCTGAGAAGGCTGCCAAGAGCTGCAAGCTAGAGACATAATCAGCATAAAGAGAAAAAAAAAAAAAAAGGTATTACTGCCTGGAAGGTCTCGTTTTGGGAGGTTTGTTGGGTTTTTTGCGCTACAGCAAGATCTCCCAGGGACAGACAGAAATAGCTCAGGTCTCATGTCCTTTGACCGCATTTCGATGGAGAAGGGAGCTTGGCAAACCAAGAGACATACTGGTGGGCATAAGTGGGGTGGAGGGGGTACCTGGGCGTGATATTCAGCTGTACTTCTGGGTTTGGGGGTCTTTGGAGTCTTGTCTATTGGACGGATGGCTCCTTTTTTTTCTTTTTTCTGCCAAGCAAAATAACGATTTAAAGCCATTAAGCGATTGTCCTCTCGATTCCTATTGACCAACATAATGCCCCATTCCTAGAACTGTCAGGCGAGATGAGGATCAAGCCTGGCATGAAGCTTTTTTTAGGAAAATAAAGATCCAACTGCCTGGAAAAAGAGAGCAGGAGTGGAGATGAAAAATAGGCAGCCATGCTCCAAAACACTGCATTCCTGACATTCAATATAAAAAGGCTTTGCCTCTTACTGTTCTCACACAGCGGTTTTCATCCTTAGATTTAAAAATATTGGTGAAAGTGCCATTATCCACTTGAAGTCAGCAATTCAATGCAAAGCCATCTGATACAAGGCACGGGGCGTGCTATGCTTTAAAGATCGCCCACCCTTGCTAAGATTTGGAGCTGGCATTAAGAGCATGTCTGCAGTCAAAAGGCCTCACTGCACGTCAGAAGTTTGGCACGTGCTCGGATCTTTGGGGGATCCACTCGCACGCTGACATCTAGCAGGACCCTCGCCAAGTTAAAATAGAATTCAAAAGCAAACACAAAATACGTAGCTGAGAACAGGGGATTTCCAGTTTTCTAACCCAGGAATCGTTGTCATAAAGGCACCTGGGTGCTGATTTTAGCTCCTGCTCTGGGCTGGGAGACACGATGGCAGAGCCGCTTGTGTTCCCCCACTAAGTACAGGTTGGAAATGCCTGTGCTAAATAATTGCATTGCAACAGCGCCGGACGGCCCAGCTGACTTTTCCGTCCTCTACACTCTTTGTTTACTAGAGAGAGACTAATCCATTTTACCTGCACAGCAGACAAAGCAAACTTACCATGAGGGCTCAGATATAATGCCTAACTATCTTTCCATCCATACATAATACGGAATTTCCATGATTCATTCACCCACTTGAACAGTTCAACAAAACATGCATTCCCAGCAGAAAAAGCAAAACCACGTCCGGTGCAGGAGAGAGAAACATCCTCATATAAATACAAAATCCTGCTAGAAGTTTTAGCTGAAGCGAGACTACTGATCATAAACACGATGGGGCAGGGCAAAAAATCAAACGATATCGCTTCTTGTGAATGTTTTCCCTTTTTCCTCACAATCCCTTGACAATAAGTCAATAAAAGGTTTTACCAAGGCTACAAAGGGAATCTGAAAGCCCAGCAGCCTCCCTTTCAAAGTATATTCAGGCTACAAGCGGTTTCAAAAGCCGCTTCAGAGAGTCTGCCCTTTGCTAAAAAGCCTTGTGACCTCCCAGTCGTTCCAGCGTAGCTGCAGTAATTCACAGGAATGAGCAGTAAATGACGTTTGCCATTCAGTCATCATTTGACAAGCTAAGTGACAGGGAGATCTGTCATAAATATTTCCCTATGATGATAAATAATCTAGACATAGAACCAGCATCCAGCTCACCCTTATGGTTAGAAACAAAACATGCCCAGGTGAGGACAGCTCGTGCTGAAATTCCCCTCCCAGGTTTGTTCTTCCGTATTCCCTTCTAGGAGGTGATTTCCAGAACAATACAGCTCAAACAATAATTCCTTTTAATATCCTGAGCACCACAGGCTTTAACACTTTCCTGCATGGATTCCTGGAAGGCTATAGCTGATGAGAAAAGTACTAATCTCAACAACAGAAAAAAAATCTACATGTGAAAGATCTGTTGGAATCCCCAATAAATTGTTGTGGTGAGCCTGCACCCTGAGTGCTTGAAATGTGTCCCTATTTCTAGCTTGGATCTGTCAAGCTTCAAGTCCCACATGCTTATTCTTACCACAACCTTCTCTCTATTAAATTTAAAAATCCTTCTTGATTCCATTTCTGCGAGGTCTCATAGCTAAAATACCCCTTTGGTTTCATAGAATCATGGAATCATAGGATCTCCCAAGCTGGAAGGGACCCCTAAGGACCATCGGGTCTAACTCCTGGCCCCACACAGGACCAGCCCCATCACAGCAGATGACTGAGAGCGTTGGCCAGACGCTGCTTGAACTCAGCCCAGCTCGGGGTGGTGACCACTGCCCTGGGGAGCCTGTGCCAGGGCCCCACCACCCTCTGGGGGAAGAACCTTCTCCTGATCCCCACCCTAACCCTCCCCTGGGGCAGCTCCAGGCCGTTCCCTGGGGTTCTGTCTCTGGGCACCAGAGGGAGGAGATCAGTGCCTGCCCCTTCTCTCCCCCTCAGGAGGAAGCTGTAGGCCATGACCTCATCACTTGGATAAAGAAAGGGGCTTGGAAAATTTCTGTGCCTTACATGGGCTGCGTAAGTGCAGCAAGACTCTGGGATATGTGGTGGCAACAGGAGCCACCAAAGCTGTTATCTGTCCATACGGGAGAAAAAAAGTGCACGGGAGACTGTCAGTCCCCACCCCCATCAGGTAAGCAGGGCTGTCAGTGCCTAGATCCTGGCTTCAGCATTTCATGTGTTTATTACACACACTTTTCCCTGGCGCCTTGCTACATCTCTCAAAAGTCCTGGAGAAAGTCCTCTTGGGGAGACAACAGGAAGGACAGCAGTAGCCCAGCCACACCACAAAGCAGAAGCCCTTGAGAAAAGGCAAAAAAAAAAAAAAAAGAGGTAGAAAAATGGGGCAAAGACAAGCAGAACAAGTGTCTCAGGTGAGAACAAAGATCTGTCTAGGCCAGTATGCTGCTCCACAACTGGAAGAATAAGACTCACCCCTCTCAGCTCCCCATTATTTTCTGTTCAGGGACTTTGTGAGATAAATGTGGCTTCTCTGTACTTAGCAACCTTCTTCGGATTTTGTTTTCATGAGCTTGTCTGCTCTCCCTGTGTAAATCTTGACAACCCCAACACCCTGCAGCAAGGAGTTCCACCATGGAACCATACCAGTGACACATCCTTTGATGTGGCTATCTTCATGTGATGCCCCCATGTTCATATATTGGAAGAGACAGTGACCGTCCAACTTCTCTGCGAGCCTCTCACCATTGTGTACACCTCCAGCATGTCTTCCTAAAGTTATGGCCAGGAAAGTCCTCGCTCACCTGGTGTGCCTTCTTACGAAAGCAGCCATGGACCTTTACTACACTTTGTCACCAGTTCAGCCTAGGCTGCATGAAACCACCATCGCTTAAACTGTTCTGAACACAAAGAATGCAGGAAATGAAAAATTGGCAGATACAAAGGAACAGGGGTGAACGTGGAAATCGGAGAGGAGGCTTTGCCAGTGACAGCAGCGCGGGTCCTGCCTGATCTCGCAGCGGGCAGCAGAGGAAAGCGCGAGCAGTGGCAGCTGCAGTGAGAACAGTGGAAAAATGCAAACTAGTCCTACAAGTCTCGTTTTTGATCTCTAGCACTGGCTACATGACAGCAGTACTTCCAGCTCATATATCTCTCTTCCAGCCAATATCTCACTGTTTTGGATATTCCCCCTTAAAGGCCAAGGCCTGATACCTGCAAAGGCCAGTGAATGATCTTACGGGTCCTCCTGCCCCCACTGCCATTTCCATCCCGGTGTCAGCAGCCCCTGCCTTATTAAATCATAGAAGCAAAGAATCATAGAATCACAGAATGGTTTGGGTTGGAAGGGACCTCAAAGCCCATCTGTTTCCACCACCACCACGGGCAGGGACACCCCCACCAGCCCAGGCTGCCCAAAGCCCCATCCAACCTGGCCTTGGGCACTGCCAGGGAGCCAGGGGCAGCCACAGCTTCTCGGGGCACCCTGTGCCAGGGCCTCAGCACCCTCCCAGGGAAGGATTGCTGCCTCCCAGCTCAGCTCCAGCTCCCCTCCTGCAGCTTCAGGCCCTTCCCCTTGGCCTGGCCCCCCCTGCCCTGCAACCAGCCCCTCTCCAGCTTTCCTGCAGCCCCTGCAGGCCCTGGGAGGGGCTCCAAGGGCTCCCCGCAGCCTTCTCTGCTCCAGGCTGGACAAGCCCAGCTCCCTCAGCCTGGCTCCAGAGCAGAGGGGCTCCAGCCCTCGCAGCATCTCCGGGGCCTCCTCTGGCCTCGCTCCAGCAGCTCCATGTCCTGGACAGAGGACAGGAGGGTGGCCTCCCCTCCTTTGCCTTCACTCTGGGCACTGGGGTGCCCACAGACGCCTGCTCGCACGCTGCAGCTGTTCTCACTGACCAAAACAGCCCTGTTGTTTCGCTGTGCCCCGCTGTCTGTCGGTGCCTGTCTCTCAGCTCCTGGCGATGCCGGGTTCGCAAGCCGTCCAGTACAGTGTCTGCCTTTGTGTTCTGCACGTGTGCGCTGCCAAGCGCTATAAGCCATCCTGGTACCGTGCTTCCTAAAAATAGCTTGCCCCACAGATAACCTGCAGTCTTTAAAAGTCGCAGGTCTTGAAGATAAGCCCTCAGATAACCTGCACAAAATGAGAAGCAAAGGTGCAAAGAGAAAAGCTCTGCAGAAATAGGCTAAGAAGTATAATAGAGCATACAGCCTTGGTACGCCCACAAGCAGCAGAGGAAACTAGTACCAAGGGGTCCGAGGAGCAAGTATTATGTACGACCTGCACACAGACATAATGTGACAACTGCTGAGCCACAGGGGTTTTCACGGACAGCCTCCAAGCTCTGGACATAAAGATACAGCACTGCTGGCAAAAGGAATCCAAAAGAATAACAATCCATCTAAATTATCCGAAAAAGCCCTCAAATTTAGCTCCTTCTTTACACAAGGATATGTATTTTGTACACAAGATAGATCCAGATAGCATTTTACCCTTCCGCAACTTGCAACGTACCCATTTACTCTTTCACATTTCATTTTAATAACAGGGGAGTCAAGCAAGCTCGATTGACGGGCTGGTTCCCAGGGAAACATGAGCAACTTATTTCTCTTAAATAGCAGGCACAAATGTTTCCTGTGTTAAACGGCGCAGCCTGCTGTGACATTCAGATCTCTGGGATATAATGCCAAAAGGACAGAATGTGTTTGCCTGGCACTGAGGTGGGGAAGGAGAAAGGTAGCAGCACGTTCCTGCTAGCTGCAGGCGCCAGCAGGGATCTGGCACCCAAATCACTTTTGAGGAAACAGGTCCGTCGTCCTAATCCCCAAAGGAAGGGCAAAACGAGACTTTTAAAATATTTTGGTGCTCCTTCGGTATCTGGGGCCACATTCTGCTTTCTTTTATCTCCTCTGAGCCAATATTTGAGTGGTTCTTAAGTGAGCAGGTGGTAATTTGGCCTCGGAACAACTTTCCTCCCTTCCTCAATACAATTTGCTTTTTTAATAAAAAGAAAAACAGAGATTAAAACATTTTGGCTTTTTTTTTTCCTCAGTTGCTTTAGGATTCAGATGAAAAGAAAAAAGATAATGAACTACAAGGTTTTGCGTGCCAAAGTTTGCAGGTGCCCAGTGTCCTGTTACCGGGATGCCGAACAAACAGCCTGCAAACACGATCCCCTGCCTTTGTTCTGCCAGCTGGAAACCACAGGTCACGCTGCACCCGGACACCACCACGGACCAGATCCTCTGAAGGAGGCGATACTCACCTGAGCAAAATGCTCCTTTCGCCAGACAGAGGATACTGAAAAGGGACCTGGAGGTTTTTTATTGGATTGGTGGGGGTTTTTTCATTCATCAAGGAATATTTTCCGTGGAAAGCTTTCTGTCCATGCAAGTGCCTCAGCGCAACAAAGATCATCAGTGATTCATTACAGTGGCTGGTGACCTGTGTGGTGCTGGGTCTCTTTCTCACCAGGAAACAACCTTAATAAATGACATCAGCAGAGTGACTCAGTCAGTAGGCCCATGGACTGCAAGTCTCCCACTCAGGTGCTCGCTCCAGATTTCCCTCCCCTAGCCAGCTATTTAGAATCATAGAATCACTAAGGTTGGAAAGGACCTCTGAGATCATCAAGTTCAACCGTCAACCTAACACCACCGTGCCTGCTAGACCATGTCCTGGAGTGCCACATCTACACGTTTTTTGAACGTCTCCAGGGACGGCGATTCAACCCCCTCACTGGGCAGTCCATTCCAACGCCTCACTACTCTTTCCGTGAAGAAGTTTTTCCTAATATCCAACCTAAACCTCCCCTGACGCAGCTTGAAGCCATTCCCTCTTGTCCTGTCGCTTGCTACTTGGGAGAAGAGACTGACACCCTCCTCACTACAACCTCCTTTCAGGTAGTTGCAGAGAGCGATCAGGTCTCCCCTGAGCCTCCTCTTCTCCAGACTGAACACCCCCAGTTCCCTCAGCCGCTCCTCATAAGATTTGTTTTCCAGTCCCTCCAGTTTCCTTCAGCTGTCCGCTCCCATGCACAGACTAGCTCTTGCTACGCATCTAAACGGTGCCCAGCACAGGGGAAACTAAGCTGAGCTTTGACGCAAACACCGAAGTGCAGGGTGAATTCACTCAAACGACAGAATTCAAACCATTTCCCTGAACTTTCTGTGAATACACACAATAAAAGGTAACCGAAATGAAATGGAATGGGCCAAACGTCAAAGGTAAAAGCTGATCCTTCATGAAATTACTTGCTCACAGATACACATCCCAGGTGACACGTCCCAGTCCAGCTCCAACTGGAAACTTCTTATCAGGTCATTAAAACAAGTCTAAACAGGAGACGAGGCAGATTTCTAATGTGGTATGAGAAATGGTGAAAGCGCATGAGAAAAGTAATTTCTCTTTTCTGCATTCAGGCCAAATATCTGAATACCCAGCAGCTCTTGAAGGCCTTGTGTGTCAGGTTTGTCTGAATCCTACAGATAATTTCCACACAAATGGAGAAAAGTTGTCTCAGATGAAATAACTGTGATCCTACGCAACTTAAACCTTCAAAAATCAGAACGGCTATTTGATAAAACAAGCACATCAAGCCCGGTTGACTTCCTAAAACGCGCAGGGTCTTTTTCACCTTTTACGATTGCCGCTGTACTTCAAGGCTGCTGTGATATTCCTGCTGCTGAGGCGCCGTGCAAGCCACAGAACAGACCCAACATGGAAAGGCACTTAATTCATGTACATTTTTTTCCTTTTCCTCTCCAGATAATGAAATTAATCTCATTAGAGCCCATCTCATAACTAAAGCCCAGCCTGTGCACCAGGAAACCACAGCCTACTACAATCCTATCCAAACACTGACAGGTTTTCTTATCTCCCAGCGTCTGTTTTCCCTCTCTGCCGCTCTGTCGTATCAGCGTTTATGCAGTTGCACAAGGCAATGTGATATCCAGAAGAAAAATACTATATAAATGCAAAAATAGGTGCAGTTTTAAACTTTTTTCAACTTGAAGACCCCTAAAAGCTAGTGGACAATTAGACCTCGCTTGTGCATAGTTCAGCCTACAGACCACGGTCCTACTTGGTTTATTACCTTCTGCTGAAACTTGCTGGTCCTGTAGGTGGATGGAAGCGGGTCCCTTTAAATCCTTTGTTGTGCTTGCACAAGTGGAAAACAGCTCCTATAAAAAAAAAAAAAAATCCCTTCTGTTTGCCAAGCCGTGTGTAGAGATTATGAATCACTAAATGGCAGCCACGTGTCAGCAAGAGTAGCAGGAAGTGTCTTGCGTTTGACCTTTATTTATAGTAGCAAGAACACTTCGCAGCACATAGTTATGACCATGTAATTATCCTTGCTCACCAAGAATTTTTCCATTTCAAAACAAAAAGAATAATATCTGCCTAATAGTTATCGGACTGAAGGAACTCTGAGAAAGCCCTTTCGGCCTGTTGCCTGTGTGTGTTTGGAAGGCGGAGGACTTCTGTGGAGGTTTTCCTCTGGGAAAATGCAATGGGAGGCTCAGAATCTTGAGGCTGTCGGCCGATCTTTCAGCTCACCTCTCTTGTTCGATGTGCACCCTTGCTTCACGGAATCGAGCTGCGAGTTTGGGAAGCAACCAAGTGATGAACTCTCTTTTACTGTACACAGGTAATTTGAAACATATGCTTGTTTTTTAGTAAATCCTACACGTCCAAGAGCGTTACTGGATCAAGACAAAGTACCTCTGGGCTGCTATCCAGTGGGAAGCCTGGAAATGTGTTTGAATTATGCAAGGGTATAAGGGGCATGCCTGGCTCCTCCTTGTACGCAAGAGAGCATTTTGGTACCTCTTCAGATTAACAGCCAAGTCTAGCAGATGGGATGAGTTTAACGAATGGCTCCTTGCCACTGGAAGAGGGTTCTTTATTCCCCTCTGTCCTCTTGGCCCCTGGGCAGTGGGATAGTGTTCTGCCAGATTAGGGAGTTAAATCTGCTCTCAGAAGGGTCTGCTGCAGCGGTGGGAGGAGACCTGCATGGCCATGGGTAAGGGTGAAGGTGGGAAACAAGGCTGACATGATCTCCATGAAAGGTCAACACAGCCTAAACAATGGCCATTTTTTATAGCGTGGGCACCTGAGAGCCACACACCAGGTCACGCAGTGAGGTGGGTGAGAGGCACATGTTGGGAGCATGTTGTGTAGGAGCACCCCAACACGTCCAGCCATGTGACAGAAAAGGGATGTTTCCCAGAAGGGATCCCATCAGCACAGATCCCTGCTAATAACAGGGCCACGACGCCACTGCCTCCCTCCCTCTTTGGGTCTTGTGATCAAGGCAACCTCCTGTGTCTGGCACGTGGGAAGAGAGCAGGAAGGCAACCAAGGTGATGTACAGGAAAACAGGGTGAGATGAGGGCCTAAAGCATAAAGATTAGTCCCTTGGGCTTCCGGGACTCCTGCCCTGATGAGGAAGGGCAGTGATCACCCTCTTACTGTTAGCGTGAGCCAACACAGAGCCAAGAATGACCTAGGCTTTGTCCTGTATGACCAACTGAGCCCTGCAGCCAGGTCTCCACAGGTCCCAGCTGGCAGCACTTAGAAGAACCAAACCCAAGCCAAACGGCCCTTGTGAGCTGTCAGCCACAGCAATACAACACACTACTTTTCACAGACCTGTCACTGAGGAATCCAGCAAGGAGATAGCAGAGGATGGTCTAACCACGCTATCGATCACCATGTGCTGGCTTCCCTGTGTCCACCACGCTCTACACCTGGAAGTTCAAACCTTTCAGGAGAAGAAAGCACCCATCTCTGTTGCTCCATGGTGTCTCTCTGCCCTCCCTGCTGGGATTCTCTCCATTAGCCCCAAGACAGAGAATCCCTCATCTGTTCAGAGCCTAGGGTCCATCCTGGGACAAACACTGCTGCAACCCCACTAACCAGCTCAGTGACATCATGCTGGGCAGCCCTGCTTCTCCTTCAACTTTTTTTAATTAAAGCTCTTCTAATCAGATAGAGGTCTCCATTCTGCTTTGGACATGGGTCAAGGATGCAAGAGCAACCTATTGTCATCCCTCCACCACTGGGTCTCCCTGTCCAGTCAAACCAACTCAGCAAGGAACTGAATGCTTGATGGTCAAATGCCACTGACACCTAGGTTAGTTGGTGGCCACTCCCAGAAGTGGCATGTATCAGCAGGATCAGGCCTTTAATCATACTGTCCTTCATGGATTCCCATTGACCCCCTCAAATTCCTTTGTGGCTCTTTCCTACACTTCTCCCTCTGCTTTGTCTGGTTTAAAATGGTGCTGATCCCCATGTTATGTTCTCCAGGAGAAGGTTGGGCAGTTGCAGAGATCCAGTCACTGCCCAGCACGTTCTCCTCTGGAAATCCTTTCCCTGTGCCCACAGCAGTGCATCGGAAGGAGTCACCTCGGTGACTGTCTCCAAACAGTCCAGCACCATCTGGATCTCACCCAGCTTGTCCGAGGACTCCGACTCTGACTCCATGGCAGGCCTGCATCACAACCGCATTCTTGGAAAGGGTGCATGCACCATGACGTTGGGTTGCTGCGGCAACCACAGTTGACATCATTACCTTTCCCCACGTCCACCGCTGTCATGCAAGAGGTTGTGAAAGCCCCTTTGGCACTGTCAGGCAGTTGCATATTTTAATCATAGAATCATAGAATATCCTGAGTTGGAAGGGACCCATAAGGACCATCGAGTGGAACTCCTGGCTCCACACAGGACCAGCCCCATCAGAGCAGATGACTGAGACCGTTTTCCAGACGCTGCTCGAACTCAGCCAAGCTCAGTGCTTGACTGAGCTTAATGTTGGGGAAGAGACTCCTATTCAAAATCAGGAGGACAAGGAGCAGATGTGTCATGTCTCCCGAAGAGCAGGGTCAGAGGGCAGTACGATCTGCCTAGCACAACATCGAACGTGTTACTGCAACGCAAAACAAACAAAGGAAAACACGGCCCCACGGGGCTGCAGCCTGCTGCCTCCAGCAGCAAAAGGGAGCAGGTGCAGAGCTGCCTTGGCAGCGCCAGGATATTTTCCAAAGATATCCCTGACTGTCTGCACAGGGACTTATTACTCCGTTACAAAATCCCTCTTTCCTGCAATACCCCAGAGATGCATTTGGGAGCAGAGCCATCACTCAGCCCACGTACACCCGGCGGAGTGGAGCCGCTGTATGGACTCCATCCTCAAATGACTTTGACATTCTTGTGGGAGGTGAGTCGTGGAGCTTGTTCCAGACCTGCTGTGTAGGTGGCTCTTACTTTTGGTGCTAACTGTGGCCATTTTACAAGCAGGGAAGAATCTGGGTGCCCAAATTCAAAGGATTTTATCAGACGCCAGAAAACACGTCATTTCTGTGTTGATGCCATTTATGCACCTGAGATGCTTCTAGGATGTTGCCAGCTCACACCTTGTCATCAGGAGTGTCCTGATCTTCAGAATCCTTCCTAAAGCTCCTTCTTTCTGTTGTCTAATTAGAGAAACCCAGGTTTAATGATGTCACATACACAGCAGAATCCCTTGAATCTTCTAGCCGCCAGTTTGGTGCTTTATGCGGAAGAGGTGGATAAGCCTAAAACTTCAGTTAAATGCTGTGTTTGTGGGGAAGAGAAGGAGGAAGGAGACATGACTTTCAAACATGCCTTGTGGTCCCACTCTGCTATGAGCTGACTGCAAACTAAAATGAAAAATAAGTTCTCTTCCATGAATCTAGTGAAAGTTGGTCAAACACTTCAAGAGAAGTATAGAAGGTCACAGATGAAGCCAATCCTCTCTTCCATACATACACAAAGTGTGCTCACAGAAGTTATGTTTCCTTAGGAAAACAAGATAAAGCTATCTCCATGGCAGACATCTGTGGAAACAAGCTCAGTGGAGACGGGGAGCAGGGGCAGAAAGCCAGAGTCTTTAGCCAAGAGCGACAGGTTATTCAAGTCTGGGTTGAGGTTACACCCAACAGATGGGATGGACAGCATGACACGGTCATGTTTCTCAACATCACCCCACTCCCAGGCCTGCTTCGCACCACACTGACCTAGCCAAGCTGCTTAGGAATTTTCCAGACTAATTCCTATCAGAATGTGCAGATTCATGGAACACTGAACATTTCACAGAAAACACATTACATTTTGTGAACCTCTGATGAAGCACAGGCAGGGAGACGTTTCCACTGGACAAGACAACTTTCCATTGGAACCGGACTGCTAGTTCATGTGACGGAGTGAGGAACTCCTTACAAACCAACTTGTCCATACTTCCTGGGAGCCAGACTTGTAGATTTGCAATCAGGATCCCAGGTTATCCAGGCAGAGGACTTGATGAGCTCAAGACAAAAGTCTCTCTGATAGATCCTAGTCAAATTTGGAATAAGCTTGACAGTTCATGGCTCTGGAGCAGCTTGTTACAGGTACAATCCCAATTCACGTCATCTCCAGGCTGTTGGACTGTCCTTTGGTAAGCTTCATGGCCCCATCAGCCAGGCGGCCCAAGAAGCCATCCAACCAAATGGCCTAGGTAGACCTAAACCTGATTGGACTGCCTGAGGACATTGCTCCTTCTTTTATCCCTAGAAATCCCTGCAGCCACCATCTGAAACCAGCACAGTTCTAGTCAGCTTGAAACAGCAGCTTTAAAAGTAGAAAGAATCACACCAGCTCCAGTCCGCAGTGCAGGGTCTTGGGGTCCATGTGTGAGGCTGGAAGCACTCAAAATTTGGCATGGCCACAAATGAAAACGTTATGAGATTTCCCTTTGCAAGGGAAAATACGTATTTCTGTAGCCAGTGAGGACATAAATGAAACTTACCCTTCCAAGAAATTTCTAGTGCTGACTACACTCACGGTCTGACAGCCCAAAACTCTTCAAACTCATCTGCTAGCCATGCCTACCAAGCTACATCTCTAACATGATAGGAGAAGTCCACTTTTTTCCTGATTTCAGGGCCAAGGATTAGCAGCTCTGGCCAACAATTTCATGCACACAGATGAAGCACAAGTGAGGGAACAGTGACCCACAACCATCAGCTGTGTGAAGCTTGGGAAGTAACACCTTCAGGGTGGTCCATGCACAGAGTCTTTCTCTCCTGCAGAATACCTGCACCATTTATTGGCCTTGACAGCCTTGATGTGTGGAATGGAATTTCTTTTACTCTAGATCCTTGCCTCATTTGTTCCAGGTATTGCCACCTATAGTGACCAAGGCAGAAAAAGATAAGTTATTCTCAGTTAGAAGTCTTTATTGACATTATCGGAGATAGAAGTGACATTCCTGAGAAAATTTGCAATCTCAGCTTGCCATTTTTCTTACACTTACCATTTTCTTTGCATCGGGGAACGTGTTCAATAGCATTGTCCTGCCGCATTTTGACTGCAGACCCCACGAGGAAGCTGAGCCAGGCATATCAGAACAGCAGAACAATTATGGACAGACACCTCAGCGATGTCTGATAACCCCAGTTAACTCTCCCGAAACCAGAACTTCCCAAGGGAGGAAAGGGCCCGTCTCCCTGCACCAAAGAAACAGCAGCCTCTACCCTGATGTGGAGAGTGGCAGAAGATTTTCACAGGCTTGGAAGAACATTTGGTGCCAATGGGAGGAGATTTTTGAGTCTGCAGATTATAATGCAGAGGATTCGTCTGGGGGATGTTGCATGTTGCCTTGCAGCCAGAGCAGGCTCACAGCTTCTCCCATAGGATAAAGAGTTCATGCCTTCCATCAGGAGAGAAGATGAAGTGGATGTAGATGAGACAAACAAATGGAGCACAAGCGTGGGAGAGCTCCTCCTGCTGCTGTTGCTGGAGGGGACAGAATTGCCAAGAGAGATGGCAGTTGATTCCCCTCTCACCCCCCCTCCAAATCCCTTAACCACGGCGCCAGATAAGAACTCATGCTTGAATTGGTGACCCAATTAAAGGGGCCCAGGAGGGACACAACAACATTTCAGATTTTAGGTTAGTCAGAACAAGAGAATAATGAGAAACTGTAAAGGAGTATTAAAGGAGCAGTGAGACAAGAAGTGACATTCACTGTTTGTTTTGGGATGCCATCCCAAAAGCCGTGACTACAGTGGATTACTCACTCCCTCATATTCTGCATTTACTAACAGATCGGGGAACAGTGCACAGTGGTGGTGTCATGGATAACTCCAGGAGGCATCTCAGATCACATGGCAATCACCTCTGAGGTGTGTATCTACACGTACTGTCTATATACACACATATTCACAGGTCTTACAATCGTTAAACATTTTAGGTTGAAGGTACCTCTGAAGGTCTGCACTCCAACCTGCTGCACAAAGCAGGGCTAGTTGGCTCAGGTTGCTCAGGGTGTGCTCCAGTTGAGTTTTCAGTATCTCCAAGGATGTAAATTCCCCCACCTCGCAGTGCCCTGGTCCGGTGTCTGACCATCCTCATGGGGAAGAATTCTTTCCTCGTATCTAAATGGAATTTCCCATATTGCAGCCTGTGCCCGTTGCATGTTGCCCTTCCTCTGTCCACCTCCAACACAAGTCTTCTTTATCTTCTCTACACTCTTCCATTAGGTAGCTCTAAGCAGCAATAAGGTACCATCTTGCCCTCTCAGCCTCTCCTTGCATCTCATGTGCTCTAGCCCCCTGACCATCTCAGTAGCCTCCACTGAGCTTGCTCCAGTATGTCAATGTCTGTCTTTTAACAGGGAGACCAAAATAGGGCACAGTAGCTGGACGTGTCTCACAAGTGTTGATCAGAAGGAAATAATCACTTCCCTCAACCTGCACTCGTGCTATTACAGTGTTATTGGTGGTTCATCAGAGCACACTGCTGCCAATGTCCAACTTGCTGTCCACCAAGAACCCCAGGAGTTTTTATGCAAGGCTTGGTGTTTGTTTTGGTTTTGGGGTTTTTTTTGGGGGGTTGGGTTTTTTTGGGGAGGGTTCTTTATATTTTTTTTTAATCCAAGAGACTTGTGCCCAGCTGTACATTTATATCCACATATACAGCCTACATCCACCCCTAAACCAAAACAACTGGGTGGTTGCAGTTACTCCCTGGAGAGGCAGTCAGGGACCCTTCCCATTCTCCTGCTGGGAAATGCCCTTCCCACTGTCACTGCTCCCACTGCTCCCATTGCAAGAAAACACACAGAAACCCCCAAATAAAAGCAGGCCAGGACATCCAATTACTGTGTTTCAGCCTCTCTGTGTAAACGAGGGCCTTGCAGGTCAACTATCCGTATGGGCAGTCACATTTGTGAGCGTTAAGTACTTTCTCAAGCGCTTAGACCTTCCTGTTTTACAGAGTAAAGTGGACTTTTTCATTACAAAAGATCCTCCATGTCCCTTGAACAAGCTACAAATGATCTAATTAACTCAGACTATAACCATACTGCCAAAATCACCCTCTTAATGAAGCAGTTTCTGGTCTCCAGACTAAATGCTGTGGGCTCTTGTCTACACTATTTGCCTGGAATAGACAAAACATGTCCACTCTGAGCTGTGCTTGCTGCAAGTCTCTTTTGGGTCCCTTTGTGCGCAAAGACGAAATTATTCTTTCTTTTTTTTTTTTTTCCAGTTCAAAGACCTTGTAAGGACTGTCACAACCCAGCAGAGAGGTGTCCAGGGCATGTGTCGAGTGCCCTTGGACAGAGCTGTGGGCATATGGGCATGGCAGATGGTGCAAGACATGCTGGGATGGTGCTGGAGGAGACCCTGTAGGTTGGCCAGAGCCAGTCTACAACTTGAATGCTTTTAGCCATGATAGCCTAACAAGGCAGCAATGCAGACTGAACGAAGTCCTAGGCTATGTGCAGCTCCCAACCACAGCATGAGTTCAGCAGTTCCTCAGCCCCAGCATGAGCCCAGCACCGACAAATGTGGGCCAGGACAGCACTTCCCCATGATCAGGTTATTCTGTCAGGGCCCGTTATAAGCTGCTGCTCACAATCGTCGCCATGCTCCGTGGGTTGCTGGTCTCACTCCAAGGACTGGTTCCTGACCCCCAGGACAGCCTCAATAGCTACATTTGCTGCTGGGAGATCAGCCCCCAGCCCGGTCATTCCTGAGGTCCTGGCAATGCAGACATGGGGCACATACATGCTCTGCAGGGCACCTACTGCCATTACTCGTCCTGTCACCATGTGGAGTGGAGATACACCTGGTCTTCTAGGCAGTTGGGCATCTGCCCCTCACCTCTTCTGCAGGCCACACTGTTCCCGCCCACAACTGCTTTGCTACCCCCAAACATGGCGTTTACCTTCCTCGTAAAGCTGGCAAGCCCGTGTGTTACTCAAGGTCAGGGTGTTTAAACACCAGCTGCAGTGTTTGTCTTGCTTTTTTGTCAGGGAGACAGCTTCAGCATGTACAGCACTTCCTCTTCTGAGGCGTTTGAGGGCTGAGACTGTGACCTTTGGCTGCCCGTTGGGTTCAGCAGCACAGGCAGAAATCCCAGGGGTGAGCGGGCTGAAAGAGAAAAGCCCTTCTTCCTCCCCTTCTGTCTCTTGATGGACAAACTCAGACCAAAGCAAGCAGCCAGCCGTGGGTGACACACATGGCTCGGACACTGCGAGGAAGACCTTCTCCATGCAAACCACAGCTGAAGCAGTAAAATGTTCCAACACTGGCTCAAGCACTGGGCTAAAGCCTCAGCCCATCCTCTGAGCCTGGGCAATGTTTAGATTCAATACCTGGCTTTCATATGGTTAAACGTAAGGGAAATTAATCCCAATGGAAAGTATTTGCACATAAGTATGAAATAGAGCCTACCACCATGTAGCATTTCTCTCCAAGACATTCTGCCTGACCAAACATCTAAACCAGAGTGAACTCAAGGGATGGCTTAACTCATTATAAGCAAAGGCATTAAATCAGCCTCACATGCCTCCTTAGTGCAACCTGGCAGGACACGTTAGGACATGCTAAAGAGAAGAGAAGCAAAGTCATGACCAGAATGCTGGTTCCTGGACTCCCAAATCCTCTATTCGTGTCTGCTGATAAAGCAGAAAAACCTCCAGGCTAAGAATATTTCGTGCTACCTGGTGAATCTTGCACTTGGGCACATAGAAACCCACAGCTCTGCACGCTGGGTCAGCCCTCCTCCTACAAAGGCTCCTGGTATCTCAACTTTGACGTACTTTACATGCAGCACTGTTTGTTGCAGTCCGCAGCTATTCCAAATTTCCATCTGTTATTAGACAGCTCAGTACACGACCTATGAACTTCACGCCTCTGAATCGCAATAATGTCCTTTAACTCGTAACAGGCTAATTGCCGCCACATTTGCAGCGAGCAGCTCCCACGCTAGCCCTGCATCAAAGGTTAATGAGTTGGAAACTTGCAGCGCTTCTGATCTGAGCAGCAGAAGAGAGATCTCAGAATTTGGGGTAGAAATGTTTCCTTTTAGATCTTGGCAAGGTGAACATAAAGGTTAACTACTGCATCAAAGTGTTTCATTGTCAGTCCAAGAGAGAGGAGCCCTCCACTGATCTGGAGCTGGTGTGTCCCAGTGGAGTACTTGGGACTGGCCTCTAGAAGCACGAAACATCACCTTCAACAAGACTCGCTGCCCCCAATGGGATGATGCCACCCAGAGTGTAGACACCAAGGACCAAGAAGTATTCTTCTTCCCGTCCAAACTTCAGCCTGTCTTTTGTACCCTCACCTCCAGACTTCAGACCCCCCAGCTGGAAATCTGTGAGAGCTGTCACAAGGATAGCTAACCAACCCCGTGTCTTACCTTGGGGACAAAGTCACCTCTCACTTTTGGCGCTCAATGGGGTAGCTGTCAGCCACGTGCACGCCTCAGCTTGTCCCAGACTACCTCTGGCACAAAATGGCCTCCTTGACCCTGCAGAGGGAAGCCAGATGGGGAAGCTGATGGTAATTTGCAGCTGCAGCAAAGCAGAGACTCGTAGCCGTCAAAACAGTGAGTGCCGGCATCGTGACTTCCCTCTTCCCTTGTGATCTGTGGGAAACAGGAGGAGAACCAGGCTCCACATGGGGAGACTCAACAGCCTGGAGCTTCCTAGACACAGGTGCCTATTTCATTGCCTCAATAGGTCACCCACTGGTAGCCAAAGGGAACATGCTAAGCCTTTAGAGGTCACCAAGTTGACCTGGGCTAGCATGGACGGCAGACAGCATGCAGCACGGTTCATGGCCCAGCTTGCTTTGGTCACGTCCTTAAATGAGGGTAGCAGTTTCCATCCCTGCTGATTCCCCTCTACTCCCCACTGGGAAGCCAGTTTTACAAGGAAATGAAAACCTACCCCGAGTCCCCATTCTTCTTGACTGAAGCACAAGTCCTATTAAAGATACTTGGAGACAGAGACCACAACAACCTGCCTTAAAAAGCAGCACACTTGTTAACGGCATTGTGCAAACACCAACGTGCACTGAGTCTGTGGCTTCACAGCACCAAGTCTTTGCAGAAAAACCTGCTGAAGGTATGGCTGCCTGCTTCATCCTTCCCCACCCATCATCACATGCTGCAACTGCCTTGTCCTCTTAGTTGTAACCAGCACAGCTTGCAAAACAACCACACTTGCTATTCACAGAATCACAGCATGGTTTGGGTTGGAAGGGACCTCAAAGCCCATCTAATCCCAACCCCCTGCCATGGGCAGGGACACCCCCCACCAGCCCAGGCTGCCCAAAGCCCCATCCAACCTGGCCTTGGGCACTGCCAGGGAGCCAGGGGCAGCCACAGCTTCTCGGGGCACCCTGTGCCAGGGCCTCAGCACCCTCCCAGGGAAGGATTGCTGCCTCCCAGCTCACCTCCAGCTCCCCTCCTGCAGCTTCAGGCCCTTCCCCTTGGCCTGGCCCCCCCTGCCCTGCAACCAGCCCCTCTCCAGCTTTCCTGCAGCCCCTGCAGGCCCTGGGAGGGGCTCCAAGGGCTCCCCGCAGCCTTCTCTGCTCCAGGCTGGACAAGCCCAGCTCCCTCAGCCTGGCTCCAGAGCAGAGGGGCTCCAGCCCTCGCAGCATCTCCGGGGCCTCCTCTGGCCTCGCTCCAGCAGCTCCGTGTCCTTCCTGCCCTGGGGCCCCCTGAGCTGGAGGCAGCACTGCAGGGGGGTCTCAGCAGAGCGGGGCAGAGGGGCAGAATCCCCTCCCTAGCCCTGCTGGTCCCGCTGCTGGGGCTGCAGCCCAGGACACGGGGGGCTTTCTGGGCTGCCAGCGCACACTGCTGGCTCAGGGTGAGCTTCTCATCAACCAGCACCCCCAAGTCCTTCTCCTCAGGGCTGCTCTCCGGCCATTCTCCATCCAGCCTGTACTTGTACTTGGGATTGCCCCAACCCAACAATATTGTTATTGTCTGCCTATTTTTCAGGTGGACTGGCTCCTGTAACTGCATCTCTGCCCGACCATACAGTCGGCAGACAGAGAGGACATGGCAGGGACACAGCTGGGGATGGGCATGGGGAAGCGGGTGTGTATTTATGTTTTACTAGCACTGCGGCAGCCAGGCTAAGCAGACATAAGGGTATGCAAGTGCCTTCAGATCCCAAAGGTGCTGCATGGTCTGCCCAATGCTTCTGGTCCACACAAGGCTGGGGAAGAAGGCACCAGCATTTTCGCTTATGTGCCTGAGCTGTAAAACAAGTACTTGCTCAAAATTGCAAATAAAGGAATACCAAAGCTTGGTCTAAACCTTGCTAAGCCTTGTAAGATCAATAAAACTGTGAGATATTCATCACAACTTGCCTTGTGGCAGGTGTCTATACTGTAATGTAGATGCAGTTTGAGCTATCTACAACAGCTGGTGGAATCCAGAGAGTCCCACTGTAAAGGACCCACAGATGATCTGCAGATGCAGGTTAAAGAAGCACTTTGACTCAGTATTAGAAGATTCACCCCCTACCAGCACGAAGCCTCTGTGTAGTAATTAATCTAGGCATCATGCCCACCAGATGACAGGAGAATCTCCTACAGCATACTACCAAAACTCTCACAGCATCCTTACAAGCCCTGAGACCTAAAAAGTAATGGAGGCCCTTGCCTACCAGCAGGTATTCAGGCAGAAAAATGTGGGACCATCAGAATGGCCATCAAGGTGACTTGTCTTTGGCCATAGCCAAGAGCGGATGTCCAGAGAAGACTGCCAGAATACTGCAAATACTTTGAGATACTTCCTCAAAGTATCCAGTCAGTTTCCGACAATTTGTGGCTTCCTGTCCCATAGAGAGTGTTTTCATATTTAATTACCCAGAGTGAATTTTTCTTCCATGAATTTATCTATTTGCTTTATGAACCCCCATTGATTTTCAACAACCACAACATCCTGTTGCAAGGAGTTCCACAGCTTAATTACACACTGGGAAAAGAACCGCCTCTTCTTGTTTGTTTTGTACTTGCAATTTCTGGTTTCATCTGATGTCCTGTAATTCTTGTACGGACAGAGACAGCGAACATACTCTCCCTGTCCACCCTTCCCATACCACTCAGTGATGTGTAGTCCTCCATCATGACCTTTCTCATATGTCTCCCTTCTAACCCGATGAGTCCTCATGTACTTACTGATACAGCAGCCACCACAGAGTTTTGAGCATCTTGGTGTCTTGAGTGTTTTCCAACTTCACTCTGTGTTCAGTTGCCATTTGAGGCCATGGAACCATCTTTCAGATGGTCCCTAATGGAGACCACAAGCAACTGTGGCCCCTTTCCATGAGGGTGTGTGTATCCCATCTGGGATCAAAACAAAGGGGCAGCCAAACACGCGAACATGGAAGCCCATCAGGCCAAAGCAGCTCTAACTCTAGTAACACATTCCTTCTTGCTTCGTTGAGGAGGTAGGAGTCAGCACTCAGTGTTTTCAAATGGTCTTGGAGGGCTGCGTTTTTTGAAAGGGCAGAAAGATGCCAGTAATTTTGTATTAGATTCAGAGATACTGGAGGGGAGAAAAATAGCAGATAAGAGTTGAGTTTCTCCAGGGTGACTTACTTGAATGAAAGCCTGGAGGATGGTTGACACGGCAGTGCAGAGACCTCTGAGCAGTGCTATCCTCTGCGAACCTCTCCCTTTTCCCTTCCTGTCTGCGTTAGCACGGGTGCTGGGAGAACCATCTCCAGCACCCACGTTGCTGAGGAAGCAATGTCCTCACTGTTCTGAGCAGGGCAGAGCAGATCCCACACATGCTTCGCTGGGCAAACATTCATGTCTGCCTGATGTCTGCAAAGTCAGCAGAGGAACAAGCCCCAGAGAGCCAGGCTCATTTCACAAACACGGACCCACGAGGAACAGCCAAGGCAGGAGGCCCCTGGGTAGCTGAGCATGTTGATCCCAACCCACAGCCTAGGAAGGTGTAGGAGGATTTGTCGAGTATTTTCTGTCCCTCGTCACCGACATCACAAACTTGCGGAGCTGATGTGAGGCGGTTTCACCCCTCTCTGCTCCTTTGTTATTATCAGAGCACCTAAAGAGGTGATCAGAGCACAGAGCTGCAGTGTGCTCAGGGGTGTACAGACACGGACAGCCCTCCCTACGAGCACAGCTAAGCCTTTAAGAGGCTCAAACTGAACTACAAAATCACCAGCAGATCCTGTTTGAGACCAGCTGGTGTTGGCTGGCAATAACAGCCTGCCTGCCATGCAAACATCCATCTGTCTCCCCAGCACCTACGTGTCCTTTCTAGGCAGCGTCCCACAGCTTCGTCTGTCTGGGACACCCCATGGATCTGTTGATAGCACAACTCCAGCAGAAGAGATGCTTAAATTAGAGACACTTCATAATTCCAGGATCATTCAAATTGCTGTTCATTCAAAACCCCACAAGCCCAGGATCCAAGCAGAGACCATCAGTAGACACCAACAGGAATGACAGCAAGTACAAAGAAGAAAAAGACAATGCTGGGTCTTTCCAAACCTTCCATGTTGTGCCGTGACAGCACTGTGGTGCTTTAAGAAGATACTTGAAGGAGAACAAGGATGTTTAAGATAAATTCTCCCCCCCACCCTGTGTTTGAGGGGCAGTGCAGAAGACAGCATAGAGGCACATATCTGAAAAAAGAGCAAGAAGGCTGCAGACACCATGGGCTGAACAGAAGCAGGACTCAGCCATTTGGTGCAGAAAGGCAGTGGGCACCAGAGCGTCCACGCAGTGATGAAGGTACCAGATGGCAAGGGCAGTGGATGAGACCCGCAGCTGTGCAGAGGGGTAGGAAGGACCCAGCGCAGAAAGCATCAGCGGGATTTTGACACAGCACCATTTTCAGGGGCTGGGATAAGATGTGTGTAAGCAAGAGGGGACAAATTCACTGTGTCAGCAGATACAGTGGTGTCCTCAGTCTTCAAAAAAAGACACCAAGACAGCACAGGAGGAATGAATTAACTGTGCTGGGCACAACCCAAAATCCATGAGGCCTTGTCAGACGCAGACCAAGGTTTTAGTGAAGACATGAGCTGGGTCTTGGCATAGTTTGTGCACAGAAGTGGCGATTAGATCGAGCTGGAGAGGAAATCAGAGCTGAGGGAGAGTTGTTTCAGATGGGAGAGATTAAAATGTGTTTGGGCTGCGAGGAGGAGAACCAGAAGCCAGTGGAAGAGTAAGCAAAGAGAGAGCCAAAGCAGAAGGGAGCATCAGGTGACAGAGCAAGGTGGGAACAGGTCTGGGGCAGGAAAGGGGCTGCTAAAGGGAAAGGAAGAAATGTGTTCTTTTGCCAAAGTCTGCTTGGGAGAGAACAGAGAGCTCCTGTTCAGAGCCAAAACGGGGGGAAGATGAACAAGGAAATCAGCTTTATCATGAGATATCCCGCAGCAGGACAGCAGAGGAGTGGAACTGGATGCTGAAAGGTGGCCACGGCTGGCAGGAGGGCCTGGAAGATCTGTGGTGAGCTGCAGAGAGCCAGCACTGAGGAGAGAATTTATCTTGTCTGTTTTCAGCAGTACTCCATACAGTGCCTTATCCTAGGGCCACTTCCAGCCAAAGAACTCTGTCCTTCAGGTTATGCAATATATTCACAGGTAGCAGCAGTACGACTCCTACCACCAGTACCTGCAGTAACCTGAGAGGTGGAGGATTCATGTTCTCTAAAAGTATCACGGTTTTCAAGCAATAAACCAGCAATGTTTGCATTGACTTGGATGTGAAGTCAGGTTCTGATGCAAGCAGATAAAAACTGGAGCTTAGAAAGCTGGCGCTGCAGTTCTGAGCTGATGGAAACGTTGCATAGGTACCCCCAGCTTGAGAAGATCAGGAGACTCATGGCAAGTAGCCATGACGTTACTCGTGGCCCTGCCTAGACAACTACCCAACTCTCATACCTTTCCTTTTCTTCCTTCTCAGATGTCCAAACACTTCTACTCCTTCTCTGACACGACATGAAAACTGACATGTCCGTCCGCCATTGGAGCTTACGAAAGCTCGTGCAGGTCAGAAATGTTGTACCTGGGCAGGTCACATACCCAAAGCCAGAAGTCAGCTTACCCTGATGAGGTTCCAGATACAGAGCTGCCCCAGGAAGGCGCTGTCCCCAAGACCAGCACCAGCTAGGACATGGCCACCCTCTAGTGGCCACCACTCCTCTCACAGAGACTCCCCATCTTCTACATGAACATCCATCACTTACTGCTCCTTGGCAAGAGGTTAACTCAGGTGCACAAAGAAGCCATTGTAGAAGATCTTGCTGCCCCCTGCCAAACGTTTGCAGCAGCACTGTGTAGGCTCACTGTGCAAGAGTGCCCTCGCTGTGCATTAAAAATGTAGAAATTAAGGTGCCCTCAACCATCACATCAGTTCCTCCTGACTGTGGGCCAGCAGAATATTTAGTCAGCCCATACAGCACCAGCATCAAAAAGAGACCAGAGATCAAGTGCTATTAGCAGGGAAAATAAATACAAGTTTTGTTTGGGTGCATTTTCTTTCTATTTGATTTTTTTTTTAAATGGAATACTCCGATCCTCCAACTTCGTTTTTTTCTGTTTTCCCAAAGAACTCTACACAGGTGAACCCATCTGTACCTGTGCAGTCCTGTGTCAAATGGCATGAACACCCAGGGGAGAGAGAGCTCGATGGGGTGGAAGACACAATGCCGGTACTCAGGGACCAGAGCTCACGTCACAGAATCACAGAATCACAGAATCACAAGGGTTGGAAGGGACCTTGAAAGATCATCTAGTCCAACCCCCTATGCCAAGGCAGGGCCACCTAGAGCACATCACTCAGGAACACGTCCAGTCGGGTTTTGAATGTCTCCAGAAATGTCTCCAGAAATGTCTCCACGTCCTTAACTTCTTCAGGATAATGACCAGATGGAACACTACACCGCTGAGAACAACATTCTTCCCCCTGGGGTCTGTGGGGGCATCCTGGGCAGCCCATGAAACCGTACCCATGGCTGCTGTGTCCGCATAAAAGCTTCCCCTCGTGATGCACGTTGGTCCCCGGGACACCGTGAAGGTTTCCCAGTGGGGTGTGGTTTGAGAACTGCTGGGTTGGGACCAAAGCTAAAGCTGCATCAAGCCGAACGGGAGGAGAAGTGTAGATGTTTTTAAACAAAACATCCCGCAGCGGTGCTAAAAAACAAACGCACCCTGCTTCTGTGTGAGCAGGCAAAGGGGAGCTCTGACCAAACCGGAAAGCCAAAAGGAAGTCAGCAACCCAAAGGGTGACAAGTAACTCAGATTTCTTGCATCACACAGGACCCAGTCCTGTTGCACAACCCTGTGGGCTTTGCTCCATCCCTCACCAGGAGTCTCATCAGCCATGAGTCATTGCAGAGGGCGAGAAGAGACTCTGGACTCAGCGAGCCCTGCTCCGAACTCACACTGGGGGATGCAACTGAGGAGTGGTGACTCATGGCAGCATACGCAGTGACAGCAGAGTCCTCATGCATCCTCAGGGACAGCATCAAAGCTACGTTTGCCACTGGAAAGTGCACTTCCACCCCAGGTGGATGTTGTAGGGGATGCCTGTCAACCATCTCACCTACTCTAATAGCTAACGAGGAATTGAAACACAACCAAAACGAGCAAGGTGAAGAAATCATATCTGGGATTTCCTGAGATTGAAAACATTTGTCCTGCCAGCTTCATGTGATGATCCTTAGTTCTTGAGCTGTATGAGACAGAGACCAGCTAGTCTTTGTCCATACTCTCCAGACCACCCATGAGTTTCTAGACCTCTCTCGTGTCCTCCAAGTCACCTCCTTTCAAAGTCCAGAAGTACCTACCTGGCTATTCCATGTGGGAATATCGCTCCGTGCTGCTGCTCTTCTCTGGGCCTCCAGCTCCTCTGAGATGTTGGACACCATATCCATGGCACAGCGCAGAGCTATTGTGATGCGTCCCCTGTGTTCTTAATTCCTTCATGAGAGCTCCTGGCACCTCACCTGCACTGGAGACAGCTCCACCCAAGAGTGCAGGTGTCTGAGCAGGAAAGGCACAGAAGAAGGGACTTAGCAGTAGGGAACGTGACTCTGCTAAGGATGGGGAAGGTGAGGCTTGAACTATTCTCCCTCCTGTCCCCATAACCTGCCCAGGAAGGAGTCAATGAGCACAGCTACATCTCTGTTGCAATGAGACAGACCTAAAGCAAGATCTCAAGAACATAAGTCAAGAGCTTGAAGAGCTACTGGCAGTGCAGGGGAGGGCAGGAAAGTGCTTGGGCTCACACAGAGGAGCTCGTGCACGTGTGTATGACCCCCCAGTGCTTCCCCTGATACATGAGCTGTGGTGAGCATCCAATTTGAGCTTATAGCAATGGGGAGAGGCGGCTTACTTATGCCAGAGGAATGGAAAAGCAAGAGAGGTCAATTCCTGTGTAATTCTTCCTTGGGAAAACCCCTCTGGATATCAGCTAGCTCTGTGCTGACATTGTGTCTCTGGCTTTTGCAGACTGCCTGTCTCTCTCCCCAAGCCAACGCCACAGTTGTGGTGGCTCACAAGCCAGAGATGATGACACCAGGGCTTGGACCAAGCAGGAAGGACAGGAGCCAGCACTGCCCATGGCAGAAGGTTTCCCAGGACCAGTCAGCGTGGAGGCCACCCTGCACTTCTCCATGATGCTGTACTCAGGATGAGCACAACCACAGCCAGTCCTTGGCTCTGCCCTCGCTTCCCGGCTGGGGGTACAGGGATGGGTTTGTCCCCAAGGGTGACCAGGGTTGTTTCTGTCCTCCGTCTCCTTCCCAGGTGTTTTCTGCCGATCTTCCCTGCCCGGATCCCTTTTGTTTTTTCCTCCCCACGGAGCTGGGCTGACCAAGCTGATTTGGGATCAGGTGTTGCTTAGCAACATTTACTATCCCTGACAACATCCAAGTTTACTCTGACTGCCAAAGGGAACCAGGATGAAACCAGCCTCCCCCACCTCTAGCACTGAGAGCTTTTAGCTAAATTTACACTTATTGCTAGGCTCTCTGCATGCACACATTACGTGGCACCCGGTGGTGCTCGTCTTTCCCCTCCATCGATGCCCAAACACCTTTTGTGGGAGAATGTTTCTACTGCGACAGGTCCCAAATCTCTGTTATCATTCCACAAAACTAACAGAGATGTAACCAACACCAAGCTCATCCGACGGGTGAAAAGAGGATTTGGGCCATAGAGCAGCGTCTCCCTTCTGAGCTGTTTCCACCTTACATGTGGCTGAGGGGTGTTTACAGCCACTCCTTCCAAAAACACATCATACATGAACCCATCCCATAGGGAGGACATTTCCTGATATACCTTCTGTTGCCAGTTGTTGCACCACAGGGAGCCAAAATTGCTTTCATGTATTGGCATCTCCTGAGACGACATGGGTTACTGAAGGGACGCAGCTTGTGAATGAGCTGGAAGATCATCTACAAGGCAGTGACAGCGTGGATGTGTCACCCACACCAGGATAGGGAGAAAAGAGCCTCTTGCTGCTGTGCAGCATGCCCTGTGAAACGCTGCCTCTTTTTATGGGCTTGGAGTGGACCATGTCCTCTTGAGTCAGCAGGAATGGGTTTCATTTCACAGATGAAAACCCCACCAGCATTAGGTGTTCTACCTGGAATCTAGAAGCAGGACTTGGCTACCATCCATTCTCACTGGGGACATCCTTGGGTATCCCACCTTCTGGAAACGCATGGTTGTGCCGTGCATTCTGTGCCGTACCTGCGAACCCTTGCAGATGTCCTGAGCATGGTACAGCATATTTCAAAAGGCCTGAAGCATCTACATTGAGATAACTTAATTTAGCCAGAGGTGTCCAAGGGTTTATTATGGTTCACAAAGATTTAACCAAGGGACTCCAGAGAGCTATCCACCTCTACAGAAAGTACCTGTGTGTGGTCAGATGAATTACGCTCCGGGCGTTATTGCCTGTACTGTCAAGAGGCTCCCTGTGATTGCCAAAACATAGATGTGTGGTGCTCTCTGAGACCTGCTGTGGTGTCTGGGGCATCCTCCTGGGGATGTGGCACAGGATGGAGATAAGGCTCCATGCTGAACCAGCAGATGGAGGGAGCGATGTGCTGGGCAGGAGACCCTGGCTATCTGAAGCAGCACTGGAAACCTGTATTTTGGCAGCTGAATCATTGCCCAAGAGGGTAATTCCCAGTCCAGAGGTGCATTTGTCCCTTAGGGAGCAGAAAACAACTGGACGATGAGAAGGCTGGGCTGTGCTCTCTCCGGGCCAGAGAGCACTGACGTCCAAGGATGCCAATTCAGCAGGTTTCTGAAAATGCCAGTTTCCCTTCCAAAATAACGAGCTTCACCCACGAAGGAAAAGAACGATGATAGCTCTGTTCTCCAGCAGCTGCAACAAACAAAAGCTGTGTCAGAGCCCATTCCAGCAAGGAGGCACAGAGTAACAAATGGCCCGAGAAAATGCAAAGAATTTCCTGGCGCAGCCAGCCCTCCTAGCCTGATCCATGCTCACCAGCTAGAAATTTTAATCCCTGTGTTGTTAGCTGGGACGGGATTTAAAATCACATATTAGCAGCACCGGCACCAATTAGCCATCATAATAAGCAGTGCTGTAAGGTGGTGATGCCTGGAAGAGGCAGCAGATCAAACAGAAATGTGTTCAGAGGGAAGGAGGGGTTTTCTGAGGGAATTTCCTTGGGATGAGCCAGGGCGATGGAGAAGGGAAGATGCTAAAATGGTGACTATGGGCTACAAGGAGCTTGCTTTGTAGAGCAAAAGCCACAGAGCTGGGAGAAGCACTGCTTTGGATGATTTCATTTCTACATGTAAACACGTCTCTGAGAACACCACAGGCCCTCAGGAAGGTAAAACGAGTGTTGTAACCTCCCTTTTGTAGCAGAAGGGAAAGCACAGCGACGTGAGGGACGAGCGGGAGGAGAAGCATGGATTACAACCTGACACTTTCTCCTTGATCTAGCCATGAGGACAAGCTGTTTCTCTTGCTGATATTCTTTGGGCTAAAAATCCAAGCATTCAAGAAGGGTTTCTGGAAGTGCATCCAGCACTTCCTGAAGGTTGCCACTTCACTTCCTGAAGGTCTCCTTCTTGGCAGAAAAGAAAATGTAAGCAATGCATAAAATCCCTTTCCTTTGTCTCTTGTGGCCCTAGATGTCCCAGGGGACATCACCTTACGACTTCATCCCTGTGGGGGACTCTGGCAGCACAACCTCCCCAGGACACAGAGGTGAGCTGAAAACTCCATGTGGTTTTGGAGCACATCAGCACAGGGCTGGTGAGCCTGTGCCATCCTTCCAGCCCCTAGGGCTGCTGTGTCCAAGCTACACCAGCTAACATCTACCTCCTGGTCTGAATGCTTCACTGACCTGATTTTATTGATGGCTGCAGTCTGACATAGGTAAGCAGGCTGGGGTGGGGTTGCTGAGTGTGCGTAAGGAAGGACTGATTGCACAGGGTCTCCTGGGTGCACTGAGCTCCCTGGTACTGGCATCTCTCTTGGATCAGGGCGTCAGCTACATCACAGAGAGGGAAAGAACCTAATTTTAGGACTTCCTCCGCTGGATCAATTCATGCGATATGCACCATCTCAGTGAGGCAGCAATAAGACTGAGAGGAAACTGAGGCACAGCTAAGCTGGGCACCCCAAAGAGAGGACCCCAGTCCCGTGCCTTCCTCCAAAGCAGCTGTGCTCCCTGGCAGATGCAGACAGCTCATATAGCGGTGGGTAGTTTCCAAACCAACGGTTGGGCTCTGGATCCACTTTGGCCAAGCCCCCAGCCCACGTCCGATGGCTCAGATGAAAGGTTTCTGTGCTGGCCCTGCTCTTGCTGGAACTGAACGAGGAAGAACAGCTTGGATTCAACCTGAAAACTGAGCCAAAGCCCTAATAGAAATTGCAGGAGGAAGCTGAGCAGTCTCCAGGATGTCCCCTCATCCACTTCTCCCCATTTACCACAGGGAAAAAAAAAAAAGGGATGAGAGGGGTTGGGACGTGCCCCGATTACCCTGCTCTGGAAAACACTTTGCTCTGCCGCTGTCGTTTCCTGCCCACCTACAACCAGTGGCCTTAGTGTTTGTGCTCTTGGCACAGGCCGATGAACCCGGGAGCTAAGAAAACATTCAGAGGGCTCGAATGAGTAGCAGCCCTGTGTTTGGGCTGAATAGCAAAAGGAGCTTGTGTGGGTTTCCCTTTCAGAGCCGGCTGAGAAAAGGTTTTGTTGCGACTCTCTGTCAGGCCAGAAGCACCAGGAAGTCTTGAATTCTGATCTCTGTGCTTGTTTGTGCCTGTTCAATTTCATTATTTACTCTTTAACTGCTATAAGGCTTGAAGCAGCTCAGAGCTCTTGCACAGAGGACTCCCATTGGTCCCGGCCAGGCAAGGTAGGGGTCTGTTGTTTGACTCAGAGACCCAAGAAGCCCTCTCCAAGACCCAAACACCTTCTCACACAGGACATCATTGCTATGGGAATGTGACACAACCTCTGTCCTAGCCCAGACCCTCCACTTGGCAGGGTGCTAAGAGGGTCCTCTTGCACTCAAAGGTTTTTTCCAGCCCAAATATGAGAGGAAGAGAGACAGAGACAAGAGTGTGGATGGAGCTGTAAGCAATGGATATCCTTGTCCAAGACTTCTGCCCTCAGACCACTGCGTCATCCCACAGCTTCTGTGTCCTTTTCAGTTCCCCCAAGCATCCCAGCAGCCGTGATGGGAAAGATATGCTTCCTCCCAGCTAGCCCTGACCTTAATCTGGCACCTCATCATCTCGTCCTTGGACCTGGCTGCAGTTTCCCACAGATCTCCAGGCCTGATGGTTGTAATTCGCTCTGCCTTGGAATGAGGCCACAGCACATTGTCTGAAAACACTCTCATGTCATCAAAATTCATCTCCTCAGGAGACCAGCACCATGGGAAGCCACAACTGCAGTGGCCTGGAGCCTTCTGAATGCAGGTCAGCACCTCTAGAGCCAACACTCGATGGCATGAGGCACACATAGAAGAGGGACTACCCTCAGCCATGCATGGTCTTCTACAGCCTTAAGGTGTCAGCCATAAGCTGAACCTGCAAGGTGGCCACCCTGGCTTGGAGTCATGGTCCCCACAGAGACCACACAATTTTGGCTGAGTCATCTCTGCGCCCATTTTTGGTACACATGCTCCAGGCCATACATTTCTCCCCTTGGCCAGACATCAACTGGGAGAACACCTTGATTTCTGCTATCGAAGTACATCAGGTGCTTTGAAATATGGTTATCAACTTATTTCAGGTAAGCTGCAAGGCAGGGAGCTGCAGGAAGGTTTTGGGTGATGCTGATGGGATGGTCTCATCTTGAGTTACTGAAGGAGTAGCAGCATAAAGGAAGGAGAGGAGTGCAATGGAAGAGGATAAGAATAAATATTATTTAATGAGTATTAATATTTAATAGCCTCAGTCCTTGGATGGTCTGTGAACTGAGATATGAAGCTCCTAGAAAGGCTTGGAGGGATTTTTGTGCCTTATGTTCTCATTGGTGTCAACTAATTAGACGAGCCAACCTGAGATGCAAGACACTCGAGATGAAGCAGGATAACTAAAACTAGTCTGTATGAAAAAGAAAAAAATTATGAATAATTCAGAACGAACACGGAAATCCCAATTAAGGCCAAACCTCACAGAGGGAAATGTGGATCTAAGATTTTATTTTATCTGAATTTGGAGCTCAAGTTCAACGTTGGAGTTGCAGTCACGTGAATTATAACTGCTGGGCATCGTTCCTCGCTGCCTTGTGCCTGTGTTGCATGTGCTGCATCTACGTGCTGTGTTTTATAGACAGGGAAGCGTTGATTCAGCCAGGAAGCCTTGAATCCATCCGTCCATCGGCCGCTGACACTGCACACACAGTGCGTCAGATGACTCCGGGGACATTCTTCTTCCTGCCCCTGGAAATCCGACCTTGGCCAGGCGAGGCTCCAGCGGAGGGAACATCCTGGCCCTCGCTCCGCAGTCACCCGGGTTGACATCAGGATAACCCTGTTAGTGTCCGGGGATGGCCTCCGGCTCTGCACGTGCGTAACCAGGAGGCAGATGACCCTGCCGTGTTCCTAGCCCTGGAAGTCTCCTCGGAGAGGGCTCGGCAGCTCGCAGCACGCTGACAGTGTGCTCCCTGCAGTGCCTCACGTCGGCTCGGCTCGCTGAGCCATGCAGCCCCCAGAAAGGCGTGGAGGGGGTGTTCCTGCCTGTGCAGAGAGTTGGCCTTGTCTGCATGGAGACCAGTTAACACTTCACATTTTGTCACCTACTGAGCCCCATTCTGCATGGCACTTCAGCCCAGGCGTCCCACCACGTCACCCCTTCCCTCACAAACCACTCAGGATTTCTCCAGCTGGAGGCACTGGAGTATTTCCCACCCTTCAGGAGATTGCTTTGTCTGCTCACAACCCAAGGTCTGGCATTACCCCAAGGGGCGTCTCAAACTGGGCTTGGGCTCTCCCATCTCTCTCTGGAACTCATGTAACCCCCAGTGAAGCACAGATACTTCAGACAATGTAGATGAAAGGATGGGAGCCACCAGGCTCATTGCAGGGAGTCCCATTTCCCAGCCTGCTCCTCCCCTCACGGTGTGGTGGATGCTGAGCACCCTCCTTTCCAGGGAAAGGGGAACTTGGCACCACTGGGAAGGCTTAGTGACCTTCTGGGTGAAGCCCAGAGCGGGGAAGATTTCACAGTGCCTCAAAGATAACCCTTCCCATCTGCCCTATAATCAAAATTTGCTATGATAACCAGTGTCAAATCCCATTTGAACTTAAAAAAGAGATATCACTACAGCAAGGGGGGATGCTCCTGCCTCCCCTTCCCCTCCACACAGCCCCCATCGGGCACAAGACCTATGAAGAGCGGCTGAGGGAACTGGGACTGGTTAGTCTGGAGAAGAGGAGGCTCAGGGGAGACCTTATTGCCCTCTACAACTACCTGAAAGGAGGTTGTGGTGAGCTGGGGGTCGGCCTCTTCTCGCAGATAACTAGTGACAGAACTAGCGGGAACGGCTGCAAGTTGCGCCAGGGAAGGTTCAGGTTGGAGATGAGGAGAAATTTCTTCTGGGAAAGGGTGGTTGGGCATTGGAACAGGTTGCCCAGGGAGATGGGGAGTCACCATCCCTGCGGGTGTTTAAGGAAAGGTTGGATGTGGTACTTAGGGACATGGTTTAGTGGGTAATAGGTGGGGAGATGGTTGAACTGGATGATCCTTGAGGTCTCTTCCAACCTTAATGATTCTATGAAAATGTCCGGCTTCCCAGAAGCCTTCTACTCACTGCCTTACGAAACAAGGAGAAGGGAAGCGAGTCTCAACCCCAGGCTCATGCATTTTCACCCATAAGCAAGCAATTTTACATGATTACAGAGCTTTCTATTCCAGTGTGCAATTGCTAGTTTATTAGGTAAGAGCACACCAGTAACTCTGAACTGTGACTGCATTAGGAGAAACCTCATCATCTTCTGAATAAGACACTTCAGGAAACAACCCCAGCAGTTATAACCTTGGATGGATCTCTGCCTGTGGCACCACTTAGTGTGCTCATGGTGGGAGTAAGGAGCAGCTGGGGCACGCCATGGGACAGCACGTCACAGGCACATCAGGGGATGTGACCAAGGGGACACCCTTCACACATGATCTTGCTGCCTAAGTGGGAGATCCACCAGTGACCCCAAGCATCTCCAGCAGACATTGACAAATCCAAGAGCCCACCAGGAGATGGAGAAGTTATCCTCATTTCACAGCATCAGGGAATTATTACAAGCAAAGGCAAGGCAAGGACAGATTTAGACCCAAATCCTCAAGTACCTAAAGTCCCTGGACCAAACGGTTATTCATTCAAAGGACATAAACCTGACTAGACTGTCAACGGTCTGAGACCACGCCGATTTACAGCAGAATCAGGGGACTGATTTTTTTTATTTTATTTTATTTTCCTGTGCCACAAACATCTTCCTAAATTGTGGACACATCCTTCCACTCTGTAATTTCAAATAAGTGATTACCAAAAAGAAACCCCCCAAAAAACAGAATAAAAATAAAATCAAAGCAGATTTCAATGATGTGAAACTGATTACTGCCAACATTTGCTTTCTGAAAAGGAGAGAGACAGTCCTGAAAAGATTTGTCTTGGAAAGGAGAGAGGCGTCTTTAGCTTGAATGCTTTTTCAAATTAAGTAGAAAAAAGCCCAGTCTAGAGGAACTTAGGCAACTCTCTCCTTGAGCAGAGACAAAATGCGACTTTCTGGGAAACCCAGCAAATTTGGACCCATGTTCCTGGAAGATGCCCTTCCTGCAGGATCACACCCCTCCCAGGGGAATCCAAAATACTACTTCACCCAGACCTGTGAAGCTAAATCAGGCAGAAATGAAATCACCTCCCACGTCTGACGTTCCTTTCCCCCTAAAGGGCCCCGGTGAGATTTAGCCCTGAGGCTGGAGGCGTAGCTCCAAGGTTGCCCTTCAGCAGGACAATCACGGGATGAGGTTTATTTACCAAGTACAGGCTGTGCTGATGGAATGTCTGTACTCTTGGAGTACAGCCTGCCATTTGCTGCCTTCAAGCAGCTCCTGGGCCAGACGATCCCGCTGCTGCCTCCCGGATTGATTTGCAAGGCCAGAACATCATTTTCCTGCTCACCACGCGGGATCCAGCCCAGCGACAGCAGCAGGGCGCAGTATTTCCAGGCCAGCTCCTGCTCAGCCCCTGAAGTGCTGCTCAGTGAAACAAGAACACCTTTTAAGAAATTATTTTCAACCATCTGCTGGCCGACCAGCTCCCTCTGCTGCTGCTTCTTCCAACTTGACCCAAACTACATTTTCAGAGATGAGAAGCCACCAGAAGCAGCTGGTGAATTTAGCCCTGGAGTTGGCTGACAGAGCACAGTCTTTGGGATTCAGGGGTAAGCCTGGTGATACACAACATGCTCTATGATACCTTAAACATCTGCACGTGTCCCAGGTCCGGTGGGAGACCCACCACAGCTGGGGGCCAGCAGGTCCTAGGGCACCTCCAACAGCCTATGGCTGCTGGACTGGACTGAGCCCCACTGTCCATGAGAGCAGATTTCACACTGACTTAGAATCGTAGAATGGCCTGGCTTGGCTGCAACCTTAGAGATCAGTTAGTTCAAGGTTCTTCAAGGTTCTTGGTTTATTTTCCAGCCTTTGGGTTATTTTTTTATTAAAAAGGCCAGGATTGTACCAAGACCAAACAAATGCCTTCACTGCGTCTCCGAGTGCAGGAATACCATCTGGCATCTCCCTCACTGATGCTCCCTTGCTGTCTCTATGCTCACATCCCTCAGCGGGACCAGATCCCGATCGGATGAGTGGAAATTGCACGCAGGGGATATCACAGCAGCCTTTTCCTGGTTTATTTTGAAGATGCTACTCTAACCACTGCAAGCTGTGCCTTCAGTCTCTATTGGAGCGTATATCTCAATGGCTTCTCTTGAACCAAGGCGTTTTGTCAGCCTGGCATTTGCATCATTGGCCCTTGGAGATGTGGGGATGCCAGACACCTTCTGAGCTGGCAGAGATGGGGGTCAGCAGCAGAAAGGTGAGAAAAATGATCTGCTGGCTTTGCTGAACAACATCACCCATGCCCATTGCAGGAGGAGCTACCATCTGCCTTAGTAATGATAACTGACAGTCACCACTTGTCCCCAGGAGGACCCTAGCCCCCCGACATGCTCGGCAGTGCATGTGACATAGAGGCAGACAGCCCATCTTGGGCTGAAGAGCACAGAGACGAAATAGCTTCAACCTGCAATACACAGCTGGGGAAACTGAGGCACACAGTGGCTGGGACAGGCCTGTGGTTTCATAGAAAGTTAGTGGCACACTGGAAATGTGTCCTCCATGCTCTGCTGAGCAGATGAAGCTGCCATGGAGGGGTGGGAGGGTGACTGGGTTTGAGGTATGTGTAGAAGTGGGTGAGGTGCTGCCAGGAGGTTCCAGCTGTGGCAGAGACAGCCTGGAAGGAAAACAGAGGGGTCATGCAAGGTGCTACCAAGCAAGCCCTTAACTCTTCTGCAGGGACTGGCAGCAATGACACCAACCTCCTGGCAGTCCTTCCAATGAAGTAGAGATGCAAGGGGGGTGTCCATCCACCAGGCACATGGAGGAACCACCAACTCACTTCACCCCCAACCACCCAACAGGTGCCGGACGTGACCACATTCAGCTTCTCTCCCACCCGTGGTCAGGTTGGACCTGATAACCGCGGGCTGTTTGAAGCCCTGACCCAGGGGTGAACAGCAGCAAGGTTTATCTCAGAAGGTTTATTTTGACAAGAGTGTCCACCCTGAAAAGAAAACAGCCCACATCCTGGTTTAAAGCTGTACTGTCCCGCTGCGGCCAAGCAGTTCCTGGTGCAAGGGGGACAGCAAAGCCCTTGCTAATGTGCGGTGGAGAAGAGTTGTACTCAACACACCCATGAATCCATCGCCCCGAGCTTCTGCACAGGCCCCAGTATCTTGCTTCAGCAGCCTCTCCTGCCTGCAGCCTGTGAGTACTAAGAGGCAGGGAGCAGGCAGGACTTACCCCCAGAAAAGGAGGAATGGTTGGCCTGAAAGCACAGGACCTGCTCTGATTGGAGATGCCGGCTCAGAGTAAGGCCCCAGCTCGTATTGCTCTCAATATGAGGAAAAACTTCTTCCCTCTGAGGGTGACCAAGCCCTGGGACAAGCTGCCCAGAGAGGGTGTGGAGTCTCCTTCTCTGGAGAGATTCAAAACCCACCTGGATGAGATCCTGTGCAACCTGCTCTGGATGATCCTACTCTAGCAGGAAGGTTGGACTAGGTGATCTCCAGAGGGCCCTTCCAACCCCACTCTGTGATTCTGTGATCAGGATGCAGTGCATTCACGGGGAGCAGGGTGAAACCAGGAGGCTGGGCTGTGGGGAGAAGGGTGCAGTGGCAGAGGAATGTAAACCCTCCTTAAAATCGAGCTGCAAGGTGGGAGAGGGATGTGTGCTCATGGCTGCAGAGATGCCTTTGGTGCATGAAGTGTCCCATCAGTGCAGGACTCCAATGGAACACCTCAGGAGATGGTATCACCCATGGCCATTCTCCAGGACTTGTTCGGTCTGGCTCCTCCAGACCCAGTATTCCCAGCCTGGGGGCACAGGCTACGTTGTGGGCTGTATTTGAAGACACTTCTGTTTGAGTGAGTGAAGAGTGGGAAGAGACGGGTAAAGAGACAACGCAGCAGAAGCTGTGCAACCTCCCTGAATGAGGAGTGAAGCACTGTGGGAGAGCAGCCCAGGAAAGGAAGGATGTTGCACCCCCTTTGCAGAGCAGCCATCCTCCTGCTTGCTTTCCCTCTTGGCAAGCCCAGAAAACAGGCTGTGATGACAGGAGGCCATATTCCTCTGCTGGCACCCCAGATGGATGAACATTTGCTTTGCAGCTCACAAAGCAACGAGCGCCTCAGACCCAGGCTGACCAGGTCTGCCAAACCTGGCCCAAATCCATTTAAGGACCAGAAGGAGGATTCATATGGTAAGTGCAGGTGATTCCGCTGGCTGCATGCTGCAGGCACTGCAAACATTTCACCCTGCATGGATGAGCTTCCAGCTCAGCCATGACCTGTTCCCACCAGGACACCAGAAGGGAGGGAATCTGAAGAAGGAAAAGGAGATGGAGAGTCAGAAGAGTGGGGAATGAGATGCAATGACCAGATGGATATTTCCAAAGGCTTGTCCAGCCCTGATCCTGCCAGGGACCTTCTGCAGCCCCTATCTCCTCCTCTTCCTCCGCTCTTGCTCTAGCTGGAGAACCACTCGTATCAGTGACAGTGGCACAGAGACTTGCTTCAGAGGCTGTTCAAGCTCCAGAAGGAAGCATTTTTGCAGAAGATATCAAATGGGAAAGGAAGAATGCTTGAAGCAAGAGCAAAAACACCAGAGACCTGCCTACAAGACAGATTCATGGTCCTGGGTGAGGCAGAAGACCCAGAGGAGCAGAGACATACAGGACAACAAAAGAAAAGCAATGCCAGTTCCTCACCCAACCACAGCTGCAGCTGGGAAAAGTCATGCCAGGACTCAGATCACAGCATTTCCTCGTAAGGGGTGCAGTGCCTCACGTGCAAAAATTTAACGTAGCCCAGGTCTACCAGCCATCCCACCAAGGTGTGCTTGAGGAGATGTCGAAATAGCATTGCCTCAAGCTGTGAGCACAAACTCTCCCAGGGCACGAGGAGAGATCTTGGTAAGGAGATCTGCTCTGCACAGCAACTGCAGAGGCCCCTTCTCAGGGCTGAGAGGAGGAGCCAGCTTTAGGATGCTCCACTTTTCGCTCATAGCCGGAGGGCTCTCAGCTGCTGAAGGCATCCAACGTGACCGGCAGCGTGTAGCTACCGGTTTCTTGTCTTTACATCCGCTTCCACCGAAAACAACTGACGGAGCTTCATGGTGGCGGAGCACGGGTTCACGTTCCAACACCAGAGGCTGGACCATCACTGCAGGAAGAGGAAAACATGGGTGAGAAAACTCAGCCTCTGCTTGTTTCTGGATCTAGCCCTCGCTGCATTTCACACCACTGACATGAAATTTCAGCAAATTCTGCCTGGAACAGTAGCAACTAGTCAGGATCACTCATCTGCTGGCTCTGCCTGCTCTTAAGTGGAGCAATTTGATGATGTCAGTCCAATAACCCTGGCAATAGCTTAAGAGGAGTCATAAATCATTGACAATAAGTTAATCACTTGAGCTAATAGCTAGGACAAGGCATACATTGTTCCAAAAGGAAACAAAATTTGCCAGTGACCAAAAAAAAAACCCCACCACCTATTCCTCCTCCTTGCTTTCTGCTGTTGCTGTTGACAGGAGACCAAGCCTCAAAGAGATTTGCTACGAAATCCCTCCTGATCAGGCAGGAGGAAGACTAAAGCAGCTTTTAAGGAAACTCCAAATTTAAGGTCTTATGTCACCAGGTCATTCAGGAGGAAGGCTTTGTAAAAGAAGAAAAAGAAAAACAAGACCCCTCTCCTCCTTTGCCACATCACTGGCAGCCTTGTGTCAACTTTCACCGGAGGATGTGAAAACGCTGTAAATGCAGCAGGATGCTGAACCTCCCGCTGCCCCTTCTCTCCTGGAGGAGCGTGGAGTTGCCCCTCTTCCAAAGGAACACAATAGGATGCTTCTTTTCCACGTACATACTTGTACAAAAAAAAAATAATAATAATAAAAAAAATCATTGATTAGCTTTGCCTTCCTCCTTCTGCTTTGAAGCTTGACTGGGCTGACAAAGAGTTTACTGTCTGATCCTCTCCAGCAGCACAGAATGTACAGTCACGGCTCTGGTGTAGGTATCCGAGATTTCCGCCCAAAATTTGGCCAGTAATTCCTCTAAGAAACCACCTCTCAATGAACAACAAGTCCTTCTCTCCCACCTCTCCATGCTGGAGTTGACAAGCGTGCTGTAGAATCACAGATTCACAGAATCATGGAATGGTTTGGGTTGGGAGGGACCTCACAGCCCATCTAGTTCCAACCCCCTGCCATGGGCAGGGACACCCCCCACCAGCCCAGGCTGCCCAAAGCCCCATCCAACCTGGCCTTGGGCACTGCCAGGGAGCCAGGGGCAGCCACAGCTTCTCGGGGCACCCTGTGCCAGGGCCTCACTGCCCTCATGGGGAAGGATTTCTTCTTTATTAATACCTAATGTGAATCTCCCCTCTTTTAGTTTGATTCAGGCCCTTGTAAACAGCCCCTCTCCAGCTTTCCTGTATTACCCCTCAGTATCTCCTTCCTCAAGCCAAGGGATCCTGGCTTGCCTAACGTGTCTCTTATAGAAGTCCTGTCAGACCTTTGCCATCTTCACGAGGCCACGAGGATCCAAGATGCCTGACTGAGAACCTGCAAGAGACCCATGTCCTTTTGGGCCAGCAATTAGAGGACAGACGTATATCCCAGGTCACATCAGACAGCACTCAGCATGTACACTGCAGCAGATGAAATGAGCTGGATGGGACGGGGATCATCAGGAGAAACCAGGGGGCAAAGAAAGGGTGGGCAGGTGGTGGGAGAGTTGGTGGGGCACCTGGGTGTCTTGCAGGTGATGCGATTTTCCTCCGTAGGAGCACAGAGTATCAGGTTATTTACTTACCATAGAGTGGGTTGGGTTGGAAGGGAGCTCAAAGCCCATCTAGTTCCAACCCCCTGCCATGGGCAGGGACACCCTCCATCAGCCCAGGGTGCCCAAAGCCTTTTGGATTTGTTCAGGAGTCTAGATGAATCCTTCGCTATAGTTCACATCCTCTCCTGCAAACAGTCATTCTTTCGGAGCAAAATAAAATTAAGGACCACCTAACTTGGCATATGCGGGCAACTGTAGCTCTCTGAAGCTTGTAAATAGGATATCAGAGGTAAGACAGAGAGGACCTTGTCACTTGCACCTGACTCCGTAGCAGTTTGTACAATGACCAAACACCAGGTTGGAAAAAGCCAAAGAAAACCCATCACTGGGAGGGGTGGGAAGACGTTTCTCCTCACCCTGAGCTGTTTGTGAGTTTTTTCCATGTTTTTTTCGCTGTGGAGCCCTAATTAATGACAGATGCACGGATCTCACAGGCTAAACGTGCCTGAAGTCAGTACAGGAGACAGACCAGCGTTCCTTGTTCCCAGCCCTCGTCCGGAACCACAGTCAAGGGGGCTAGTCTAAAATGAAAGGTTTCACCATGTGAACTTTCCAGAGGAAGCAAGTTTTCTCCTGGAAAGAACAGAAAGTGTGTGTGGCAGGAGCAAGCAGCTCCTTGGGGGCTGCCTGAGCAGGAAGGAAGATGTTTTGATTTATTCTAGGTGTGAAACTTGGCCAGGGAAGCTTGCCAGGTGTTTGTATTGGCTTCCCTTCCTCACCAGGCTGTGCTTCCAGCGGGAACTTTGCTTCTCAAAGCTGGCTTCTTAGTATCCATAGCCAGGAGAAGACGACGGGACAGCTAGCAGCAAGGTCTGGCTTACCCAGGGGAAAGGTTGGTGGAAGGGCTCATGTTAGCCTGAACTCAGACTTCACCAGCATCTAGCAGGGATCTCAGATGCACATGGGCTTCCCCCATGGTCAGCCTTGCCACCATCTCCATCCCTGCCACCTCCTCGGTGCTGCAGAGAAAACCAGGAACCCAGCTTATCACCAGCACGTTGGCGCAGTGACTTGTCCCAGCAAACCCCTACAGACCAGGGTGTGAGAAGCCAGACCTGCAGCGGGTCGAGACATCAGGGTGGCCAGCCTTTGGTCAGCCACAGTACAACAACTTCCTGCAGACGGGGCCAATTCAGATCAAGCGTTTGTGCTTCTGGACAGCACGCAGTTGGGCCAGAGGACAGCCCACAGCCTTCCCACTCTGCAGGAACTGGAAGGTCCCGAGATAGCCTGGCGCGGGCTGAAAGCAAACGAAAGGAAGCACTGTTTCACACCACTCACAAAGACCGTGCAGCTCGCTGCCAACAGATCTAGCCACGTTAGACCCACCGTAGGTGACGGGAAATCAAGCAGATCGTGTTCTGGCCACCATCTGGCTCGGTACTCGTGCTTCCCTGAACGCAAAGGGTTTCCTTCCCCTCCCAGGGTGTGAAGGCACCACTTTTGCTCTTTTAACTCTTCCCTTTCCTTTCCCAGTATCTTTTTGCATGGATCTCTCAGAGGCGGGCGATCTGCCAGCAGCACCTCCTCCCTCCACTTGTGTTGCCTTCTCCCCATGTCTTCTTATATGTGGGAGAAAGGAAAGGGCGGAGAGAGTTGTTCCTCCTCTGCTTTCCTCTAACACCTCTAACCTCCTTGGCACCCCAGTTCTTTCCTTTTGCTTCTTTCACTCCTCCAATTTTTCCCTTCCCAGGTCCCAGCGGTGCAGAGCAGCTCACCTCTTCACCGCTAGACCACACTTGTGCACATCCCCACTGCATCTCCTGGGGCCGGTTGTCCTCTGCACCTCCCGTGGCTTTCCTGGGGCTAGGAGATAGCACAGTCATTTCTCATGTTTCCGTCCCACTCACAGTGCCTGGAGTAACGTCCCTGCCGTGTCACAGCCCAGAAAGGTGTGTGTGCAGCACAGCAGCGTGCTGCAAAGGGGCACGTGCCTGCGTGGGGAACCTAAGTGCGCAGCCTGAAGTTTGGAGGGCTAGAGGATGGCGCAGGATTCAAAGGGCCAGGTCTAGACCAATTTCATCCATGCAGCCTGAAATGGGTAAGAGGAGATCCCCAGAATCGTGCTCATGTTCCTCTCGAAGGGGACATTAATTCATCCCAAAAGCAATAGAGGCTTCTGCATGCCCTCCTGCTGCTTGTCCTCCCACCTAGCATCTCCTTTACCAGGGATTCCCTTCACTGTAAAGGGTGAGGACCAAGGACAACGCCCCCAGACCCACCCCTACGCACTGAAGGTGTTCAAGCTCTCCTTCCTGCCTCCCTTGTCACTTCAGGCACAGTCACTCCCTGCACATCGCTTCAGCCTCCACGGCTCTTCACAGCTTCAAGAGGTGACCCAAGCAGACAGAGCAAACAGCTCTTGACTTTGCTCCAGACCCAGCACGCCCCTCTCCTTGGGATGAGACCGAATGTGCTGAGTGTACACAAAACATCCTGTATTTCCCTGACACCTGCGTCTAGCGAGGCCCTCGAGAGGCAATTTAAGGACAATCTTCAGCTATGAGTGTTCTTGGTTTCATCACTCAAAGTCAGACCTTTATTGTCATGAAAAGGATATTGTGGTAAGCACCGTCACTTCCACTCGCTGTGGGGAAGCAGACCTTGCCATGAACTAGCTCTTGCATTCCCTGGAGTATTAACCCATGTATTGTTTTTAGGACGTTTATGAACAGTTCTGCCTCTACGGCACTACCCAACAGAGTGCTAGGAAGAGAGACCTGCTTCAACAGACCAGGGCCAGCAAATCCACCTGCTTGCAACCTGATGCCTCCATCCAAGGCATACGCAAGGAATTGCATGAGCAAAATGAACTCCATGGCCAAGATCCACATGCAGCTGAGCTAACGTAGCTGCAGAGGGAAAGAGCCTCAGCTATTCATCCCTCCCTGCTTCTCCCCAGCTGTGTGGTCCTACCCCCTCCCAGCGCCCTCTCAGGCCACGACACAGCACCGAGCACAAAGAAAGCCTCATCTGATCCGTGTCGTTACAGACCCCATCTCTCGGGGACGTGGGAGGATGTTGTATAAGGGCACGCGATGTTACGGCTTATCGCAGAAAGCCTCTCCCTTCATCACTTGCTGAAAAGTTTGGCTGGGTTGTCACAGACCCCAGCACGACTTCCTTGCCCATGCAACACATGTCGAACACCAGGATTATCACTTCCTCCAGGACATGACCCCAGGTTTTATCCTCTTGAACATTCCTCTCGTGCAAGCAGGCTACTTTACATTTCTGAAGAGCTTTTCCTCTTTTTCTAATTCTAGGGGGAAAAAAAAAGTCTCCAACACAGTTCCTAGACCCTCCTGAGCACATGGTGGCTTCAGCATGCTTGAATGGACAGCCTGGGTCCAGGCACTGGTCACTGCCTCGTTTCAGGGGACTCCCAGCAGCGCGAGGCAAACCACAAAGAGCTGATGGAGAACCCATCCTGAAGGGCTCATCATCGGGACAGGCAGCAACAAAGCCCCAGCTCCATGGGAAAGCACCTGGAAGCCTTCTCCTTGGAGAGCGGGCAGATGAAAGCACCCAGGTGCAGAAGCAGGCAGCTGCAAGGGGCCCTGGAGCCCATCCTCACACAGCGTGCTCTGTTCCCAGAGCAGGGTCAGGGGAGTGCAACCCACTCTGAAAGTGCTCAGGTAATTGCGTGCATGCTTGGCCCATCAGTAAGGTCATCTCTTCAATGTCTACTGGCCTCCAGTGAATCCGCAGTACACTGACCTGTAGAAGTGGGTATCTACACCAAGAAAGGGAGAGAGGCAGGAGGAGTTGGCTTTGGAAAGCCCTTGGGTGGCACCTCCCTTCAAACCAAGAGGCTGCATTTTCCTGAGGAGTTCTTATCGCTGTGATTCTGTGATACGATGTTCCCTTGCAGACCTCCTCATGGGGATCCTGTTGGCAAAGACTGGATCTGCCCCATCCGCCCCCACATCGCCCGCTGGAGCCAGAGCTGCTCCCTCACTGCGGGCTGCATCGCCAGGTCCACCCAGCTCCACATCCCACCTCATCCCCAAACCTAATCTCACGACCGAGCACTTGAGCACTGCTTCCGGTGGGACCTGTCTGAGCACGCGTTGTACGTGGCTCGGAGTGACGGCTGGTGTTGTGTAGGAATTAACCTCAAACGCAGCCACAAAGTCTGAAAGGAAAGAAAACGAAAGATTAAATATCAAAGCTAAGCCTGCTAAAAGCAGAACCCTGAAGGGACAAAATCCCCAGCCTCAAAGCAGCTCACACTTCCTGGTGGTTTTTTGACCAACCTTAGCTTAGTCCTGCCCGTCTTTCCTCCCAGGCACAGTGTTTCCAAAGACATTGCGTCCTCACTCTGAAAGCCTTGCCCCCACCCTGCTAATCCTTTGCTTTCCTGCTGCACCTCTGAGATCTACCAAATGTGCTTTTCCCCCAGGGCCACCTTCCCCAACAGCCCCCTCTAACCACATCCCCATGGTCCCTCTCCACCATCTTCCCTGCTGCTGGTCCCAAATGGTCTGAATCCACCAAGGCCTTCCCTGTCTGAAAGATCCACCCCAGGTCCAGTGGGTTCCTCCTTCAGCTGCCCAAAGCCCTGGGACAATCACCAACTCACCCAAATATCTCCAGGAACACCAGCCCCAGAGGGGTTTCCAAAAATCATCACTCTCTATCCAGCACGTGCACAAATTTAGATAAAAGTGAGACACCTTTGTGCATTTCTCCAGCTTCACCACACATTGAGTGTCTTGTGGCTTTAGGACAGAGCTTCCCATAAGGTATCCAGGACCCTATATGCAACTCCTCCATCCTGACGTGGGCTGGGCAAGCCTTGCTCTCCCCTCAGCCCCTGGCCTCTGCATTTGCCATCCGGCAAACTCCTTATCAAAGGTGGGATTCAATTGGCAAATTAAGACACCTAAATATGTTCATCCTGATGTTGAACATTGATGGGAGACGATGAAGGAGTCTCAGATGCCACCGGGTGCCTGTTTTCAGGCTACCAAAGCAAGCCTGGGTGGCAACTCTTCACAGAATCACAAGGGTTGGAAGGGACCTCGAAAGATCATCTAGTCCAACCCCCCTGCCAAGGCAGGGCCACCTAGAGCACATCACTCAGGAACGTGTCCAGTTGGGTTTTGAATGTCTCCAGAGAAGGAGACTCCACACCCTCTCTGGGCAGCCTGTTCCAGTGCTCTGTCACCCTCACAGTGAAAAAGTTTTTCCTTACATTAACCCGGCACCTCCTGTGCTCCAGCTTGGACCCATTGCCCCTTGTCCTATCGCTTAATGACACTGAGAACTTTTGGAGGAGCCTCTCCAGTCACACCCAGCTAGTTCTCCACCTGATCTGCTGCTCCAGGACAGGTCTTGCTCCAGCACTGGATACAAACCAGTGTTTTCTGTTTACCCAAACTGTCTGGATAACCACTTATCCAAGATCAACACTCCCTGTAAACAGCCCCTGCACCAGGTGCAGGAACATCTCCCGTCACATCTAAGTGACTTCCTCATGTTGACTTTGCAGATGAAGCAAACATTTCATCTTTAAAATGGAGTTCAGAGACTGATGGGTGTAGGCAGTGAATCTCCCCAGCATGGGACAGATCTTGGATCATGCCCGGGCTCCAACAGTCGTTGGAGAAACCTCCACAAGAAAACCATTCCCATCCCTACTCCCTTTAGACTTTACTGTGGCATGATCCATGTTTCCTCTGCAAAGAGCAGGTCCCATCCCCAGCACTCCTGGCCAGGCAGATAGGGGCTGTTTTTTCTACAAGATTTATTTTTTTTTTAGCTCATGCACTATCTCACACGAACCGCCCGTTTCAGTCCCCTGCTACGGTACTGTCAGAGGTACCCGAGAAAATGGCCACATCCCTTGGAAAAAGGACCAAAAAAATCATTTCCAGAGGAAAAACAGGGGGTAGGGAAGGGGCACAGAAGGGGACCCAGGATCCCTTGCTGAGGACACACAGGGGCAAATCCACACCCAACGCTCAGCACCAAAACCTACTGTAGTGATTTTATAGTTGTTCTCCATCGTGGCTGAGGAAAAAAACCTCACAGCCAGGAGAGAAAAATTAAAACTACCAAATGCCTGCTGTTACCTAAAAAAACCCATCAAAAAGTAAAACAAAAAAAAAACCACCAAAGGAAAACCCCACAAAAGGTGTTTGGTGAAGAGGGAAAAGGAGAGATGCTGGTGCAGCATCCCCTGGCTTTCCGACCCACCTCCAGGGCGGGCAAGGAGCCGATCCGGGAGGGCAGCAGTTAAATCCAGGCCCGTATCCCTGAGAAAGGTGGGGTCTGCAGTGCTGCTCAGGCCAGAAGGATGTCCTGGAATTAAAGCCCCGCTTGCTGGTGCGGGCACCGTTCAGCACAATCTTGTTCCATACCCAACGCAAAGCGCCCGGGCGAGCGCTGCCAGCACACCTCATCCAGAGGACATTATTTGGGGATGAAGCAGGTATGTGTGTGGCAGAGAGACATGACCAAGCAAGCACGGGAAAAGCCACCACCAGCAAGGAGAGCCCTGCAGACTCCTCCAAGCTAGCAAAGAAATACAAAGTTCACACAAAGGGGAAAAGTAAAGGGAGAAAAAAATAAAAATCAATTGTATTTTAGGAGCCCTAAAGTAAAAATCCCAGCAGGAGAATTCGTAAGTCGCATTCCAAAATCCAACACTGCTTTTCATGGCCCATGGGAACAGAGAGCCAGGTTCTTTCCCAGGGGGAACAAGCACGGCTCTGCCGGAGGCAGCAGAGCTGCCGTGAGATACCGTGGCCTCTGACTTCCACCTGGCGACTTTCTTTTTACAGCACAGGGAATTTCCAGAGATGAAAAGATCTCCACGCTTTGTTTGATAATTACCCTCTGCTAGCAACTTCCCCTCATCTCTGGTTTTATTTTGACAGGTTTATTGTGCTCTTTTGATCTCCACCTTCGCAACGCCGCCACGCATGGTGATTTCCAACAGAGGATTAAATATTTTGACGTCTCCACAAGTGGTACCTGCTGTCACTCCAGCTTGGAGGCAGCTGCAGCACCTCGCAGCCCTTCTGCTTCGGGGCAGAGAAAGCTGAAAGCATGAAGACATTTCCTCCTGCAGCAAGCGGCACACGCTGCTACACAAGGAGAACTTGTATCCCGTCCTTTGTGGCTCCTGGACCTTGGAAATGCTCCTCACAGGCTGCACACACGTACAATGGGTTTTGCCCTCTGCGGTCCAGCCTGTAAGACCAGCATCGATCTCCTTCAGCCCAGGAGACACCTTGTTTTAGAGCCAAAGGGTAGATGTTCAAGCTGAACCCATACCCTCTGTCTGGGGCACGCTGGAGGGTGATGCAGGACGCTGCCTGGAAGAAAGGAAACGTTATTTTCTGTTGCAAGGTGGGGAGGGGCAGTTTGCAGCTGTCTTGGGAGGTGCAGGTTTGGCAAGGGAGGAGGAAGAACCTCCAGGACCATCTAGTCCAACCGTTTCCCCCCAACCTATTCCCCAGTAAACCATGCAGACTGACATGTGTGGATTGGGGCTTTATCAACCACAGTGACCAACTGCCTGTGCAACATCTGAGGCACGGCTTGGCCATGACCCTGTGGTTGGGCAGGGTTGTTCCCGCCCCTCCCCGAGCTGCTGCTGGTCTGCTTGGTGGAGGCCACAACATCCAACATGGTAACAAGAGATGATCACATCCATGAGGCCATATCCAAGTCTCTCCTCTTAGATCTAGGGCCGTATAAGGGATGAAAACTCAGCAGCTTCTGGAACAGGGAGCTAAGCCAACGTTGCTCGTTATTTAATTTCTTCCCATCACTTCCCTCCCCAAACCTCTCCCCATCCCTCCATCCCAAGGGTCTAATTCTCCAAGAAGCAGGACCACCTCTTGTTCTCCCCACCCAATCACGCTGCATTCACACTCCCCAACGCCAAGGAAATCCTTAAAGAAAAGCAAGGATAAACTCAGGTAAACAGTGAGAAAACCCACCCAAGGAGACCACAGATGACACTTCATGCACCACTTCTCCAACAGGCCCCAAATCTGTCAGGGGTGCATTGCCTCTCCCACAGAGCTCCCTGGTGTCAGTGACACTTCACAATCCGCCGGGTAAGAAAGCCAAGTCCCAGCAAGGACCATGGTGACATTTTTAAGGCAATTAAAAGCTTTGTCCTGAGGCAAAAGCATCCATGGAAAATACAAACCCGTGAACACATGACCTTCCCCCAGGATTGCAGTCTTTGCTGGTTTTCAGCAGTTTGTGGCATTTTTTTAATTGAAAAGTGTTCTGGATTAAATTGAGACAGTCTTGTTCAAGATACAGATGAGTGCTAGCTGTCTAGGAGAAGTTAAAAGAAAATCTTTGAGAATACCTATTTTAAGACAACTTCCTATGTTCTCAGCAAAATGAGAGGCTCCAAAACAAAAACCTCCTGTGGTTTGAAAGCAGCCAGCTTCTCCAGACCAGTCAAGACCACTAAGTAGAAGACAAACATTGCCTAGCAGGACAAATTTGCAGAGGCATGTAAATAGGAAAAAACTCCAAATTGGAAAAAAATTGGTTTACTTACAACGTGGCATTAATCTGTGGAACTCACCATTGAAGGTATTTCTGAAGCTTTTAAGGTATTAAATGGCATTATTTTAACTGATTTCCATGTTAAATACCTCCCTTAGAAACTAATCTGAATTTCATATGATCTGAAACGTTTCTCCTGCTGGAGTACATCCTTCGGGCTTCAGTTTCAGCTTTGCTACATTATTCACACACAGAAAAATCTATATTAAGAGAAAATGAAGATGCTCATGTCAACCCTTAAAGTGACAGGAGATGCCTTGCTTAGGTGAACTTCCCCTCCTCACCCAGTGTGCTAGGGCACAGCTCACACCCTGTCCCTGCGAGACCTTGCTGGGATGAAGGAGCTCTGGGCCTGACTCTGAACCGTGTAATAGGAAATCAGTCAGTCTGTAGGTCTCCTGAGCGGTTTGAGGAACAGTGCCCTCCATGAGCGTTGGGAAATTAAAGAGAAGGACAGCTACTTCCCTTGCTAAAGCCATTGCACGTTGCCTGCAACGCTGTGGCCATCTCTGCTACTGCAATGCTAAATCACCTGACGTAGGAAGAGGAGGAAGGGATCTCTCACTTGCACGTTATTTCCTAGGCAGAGACACCTGCATCATGAAGTCACTTAGGTCTCCAGCCGTGGTGTGGGCCTGGCCCCAGAGCTGTGCTTGAGGAAGACAGTTGGTGAACACCGAGCCACACAGAACAGCAGGAGGAAACATCCTTCCTGATGAACTCTGCCGCACATGTAAAAAAAGCCTCAAAAAATCCACATATGGCAGGGAAAATAATGAGCGATAGAATCATCTAGGTTGGAAAAGACCCTTAAGATCATTGAGTCCAACCATAAACCAAACACTGCCAAATCTACCACTAAACCATAACCCAAGAGCCACATCTACATGTCTTTTAAATACCTCCAAGGTTGGTGACTCACCCACTTCCGTGCGCTGTTCTGGAGTGTGCTATTTCAGAATGTGCTATCCCAGACTGCCACCATGCACTCAAGGAAGAACATGACTGCCATCATGGATAACTTGACCTTCCCAGCTTTTGAGATCTGAGCTGAGCAACCCTCACTATCTCAGAGTATCTTAAATATATGTAAAGGACAACGTCCACAGCAATGCTACGCAGGAGAGGGGGAGGAACTGGGAAGGTTTATACAGGCTTGAACTGTAGGACACGAGCTGACACTAGCTAGTGGTAGAAGTGGGAAGAAGACTCCTGTAGGTGAGGTCTCTCATGGCTTCCAGCAGTGCCACAGCCTAATCAAGTGGAGCCATCCCTGCCCATACCTCTGAACTACATTTTGTACTGTGGTCAGAAGTACAGAGGCACCAGAACATCCATCCTAAGAGACAATTATCCCACTGCCCTCAAGCCCCAGGGTGTGCTACCTTGCGCTGCTGCAGACATCTGATCACTCAGTGCTCATAACCCAACAGCTATGGTTTGAGCTATGTGCCACTTCTGGGAACTTAACCCCAAAGCAGGCAAAATTCTGCTGGGCAGGTCTACATTACAAATCCTGAACTGACACCAGCATCCTGGGAAACCCCAGGGGCACCTGCAAGCTGTGCCAAGGCCAGCCAGTGACAGGAGCATGGCCCCGGTTCAGCTTTGGGTGGCAACATGTTAAGTCTCAGGGTTTCTCATTCTACACCACAGAGCAAGGAATCGGTCTTCTGGCCAGCCTCCCCTGGCTCCTCTCCCACTTTGGGATCCAGTGGGCCACATAGCTGTTGGTCATAGAGCAGACCAAGCAGGTGGATTTTACAACACTTGGGATGTTGGAGCAGAAGAAAAGATCTTAGTGGGATCTTGAGAAGGTGTAAGATCTAGGCATGATCAGAAGGGTTGGTAGACTGAGTCTCAGCCATGAGGAGCAAGACATGAGAGATCCATCTTTCCCACTGCATCCTCACCTTGCAACACAGCCAGCCCAAGCCAGTGTCTACCAACCTTCTGCAGCCAGTGAGTGAGGTTGACAAGGAAGGGGATGAAAGGACATTGGGCCACCAAGCAAAGACCCATGCTGGCAGCACCACCCCCCATGGCTAGAGTGACCAAGATAATGGCAACACAGTGAAGGCCAGCAGTTGTGAGGTGAGAGCGGACTAGAAAAGAGGATGAGGTGGTGAAGGACACTGCCCACCATCCAGCTGGGAAGTTCCAGCTGGAACCAGTCTTGGCTGGCTGGAACACCATTCAGTTGCTTAGACATCTAGTGCCCTTGGAGATGCTCTAGTCCTGCCTCTACACTCCACTGCTCAAGAAGGGAGGTCTATTTTGTCCCAGCCAGCACCCTGTGGAAGTCTGGGATACTCTCAGGTATCTGAAACAGCAGCACACCTACCCCGAGACAACCAAACCCATCCTGTTGATACATCCACCCATAGGCATCTCAGTCCATGAGCCAAACACCACACTGGGGTTCTGGTTCCTGCGCACACATCCTCAGAGATGCTAGCACAAAGCTGGCTGTGACCAGTAAACACGGACCAGTAGATACTGCAGGCTCTTGTGCTTCAGTCAAGGCTTGCACACGAGAGACTTGAAAACCAAGTCTCAATACAGCTAACAAGAAGCTAATAGACAAGCTAAAGACTATCACTCTTCCAAAACACCTCAAATAAAGACTGAATGCCCCAGGTTGAGCTTAAACAGAGCTCCAGGGCCCATGGGTAGGGGTGGAGGTCCCAGGTGAGGCTGGTCATGGCCATTAAGGTACATTAGTGCCCTCAGAGCCAAGGATATCCCTGACGGCACAAGTCACCTGTGTGTGGGCAGCTGAATGGAGCCTCATTCCTGGGGGAATTACAGCGATTCACACAGTGGCATGAGCCGAACATTTCAGCGAAGGTGACCCAGCCATACAGGTGACACACGTCGCAAAAGAAGCCATTTTGGCTTCACCCCAAAAATGCTCAAATATCTCGTTTACACACACGGCAGACAGCTTCCTTCGTTTCTCACGCTGACCTCACTTATTTTAGGGGTGGTTCACTTCAGCATCGCCCCCTTCCGACTCCAGGGTTTGCACAGTGTCTGCTCAGTGAAGCGTTTGAGACCCTCAGACAAGCGGTGCCGTGTTAGTTCAGAAGACATCCGCAGACCACAAGTCTGCGTCACCTTTCTGTCACCCTTTGAAGGGTGGAACTCACCTAGTTAGTGGGTGATGCAACTGGAAGGTAAGGAGCTTAGAAATCCTGACATTTCAGGTTCAAAGGTGCCTGCTTTTACTGCAGCCCAGCAGGGAAACTATTCTGCTCTGACGCCAACCGATGGCTTTGGGGATATTATCTCTTCTGAACATTAACACCCATGAGCAAACAAAGGCATGTGGCTGAAGGGGAAAAAGTCCCACCCAAGGAAGGAAGGCAGTCTTCTTTTTATGCATTTACGCTAAAAACTGATTCTAAATTCAGCTTTAGGAAAGGTCAGTTCCCATGCAAGCATCAACGTGAAGCATCCGTGTCCACAGGAAGGTTTGTGGGTTGTGGCATTACCACCAAAGGGCCGATCAGTCCTTCAGAAGACCTTGGTCATACAACACCGCAGTGGAGACCTTACAGTGAGGAAAAATCTCTTACGGATTCACAAAGCAAACGCCGTGGCAGTGTGAGCTGTCCCAGAAGCCTTCGTGGCGTTGAGATGAGTTGTGACTTCACACTGCAAGGACACAAGCACTAGGGAGGGGCAGACCCAAGCCCCAGCTCCCCATCACCTAACCCAAGTCCTCTTTTGACCAATAAGGTGGCAAAAAAAAGTCTTACAGAACCCATAAGACTTTGAACCCCAGTGAAAGACTTTGGAAGGGAAAAAACCAGCATGTGACCTCTGGTCTCAGCTTGCCTCTGGCCAGGCTGACTTCTGCCCCCCTTCACTGACAAGATGAAGTAATTCAAGAATATTCTTATGTGGAGCAATATTTTACTCCTGATTCTTGCAGACCCAGATAGAGTCATCTCCAGATACACAGACCTGTTCTGAAGCTCACTGAAGCACGTGGTGCCTCTGGTTTCCACGGACAACAGATGAGATATAAAGGGAAGGAGGAAACAGATCCCTTTTGGAGATGTTGGTGGAGTAGATGGTACTCCAGGTCCGCTCTGCCAGCATGTGGGAAGGGTGGGAGCGGTGCCCACCCACCACAGACATAAACAGCCCATCTGAGCCAGCCTGTAGGCATCTCCCACTATCCTGCAGCCTGCGCCCATTTGACTGGCAGCAACACAAAGGAGCCCCCCCTTCCCCCCGGCTGTAGCTAACAGTAATCCAAACGGGGAATCCTTCTCCTTTCAGATCCCCTGCCTGCTGTTACAAGTCCTGGGTGAAGCTGGCTCATTCTGGATTGTGGAGCATCTGCCAGCACCCAAAGCTAACAGAAACACCAGCCCCAAGGACCCCAGCAGTCAGGGTTACCCTTGGCAAGTGTAGGCTCTGCAGATCAGGCTGTAACTGTAAGTCCTGGTTCACGTGGGACCTGCTGAAGAAGAGGGAGCAGGTGGAGCTGCAGGGCTCCTGCTTGAAGGGCTTTATTTGTGGTGTGGGCTTGGGGTTACCTGGCTGTCCATCACCTTTCAGAACCCCAAATCTGTGCTTTGCACCAGCCAGAGATCTGCAACACCCAAAAGGTAATGAGAAACTATTTCTTTGCTCCGTGAAGATCTCCAGAACTCCTAGGGGATGCCTTTTGCTCCAACAAACTGGGGAAGACTAAACAGATTCACAGAAACACAGAGTGGTTTGGAATGGACCTCTGGAGTCATCTGGTGCAACCCCTTTGCTCAACCAGGGCCACCCAGACCCAGTTGCCCACTGATGTATCCAGATGCATTTTTAAGATCTCCAGGGATGGAGACCCCACACCTCCCTGGGCAACTTGTCCCAGTACTCGGTCACCCTCACAGTGAAAAAGTGTTTCCTGATGTTCAGAGGGAGCCTCCTGTGCATGTCCACTCTTAGCCCACTGCAGTCAGCTCTCACGATATGATGTGTTAAACCACCTTCATCATGAATTTAGGGGATGTCACTAGGCTTTGCTCTGAAGTGGCCAAGAAGCAGGAATGTGTCTTCTCCATCGCCCTCGGGTAAGAGGCAGCTATGGAGAGGCAGTGACTGCAGGGAGGAGGGTTCATCTCGAATGTCCCCAGCACAGACATGGAGGTACCCTTGGGATGGGGACACTCTGGAGATGATGCACGCAGGGCTTTTCAAGGCAACTCCTGTGACCCATCAGCACCCATAGAGCTTGCAGTGCCCTACAATGTGATCCACACCAGCTTGCTTTCTCCACATCGTGTCTCTCATTTCCCACCCCAAGAGAGGGATATGGCCACCGGAAAGGAAGGCTCCATCCATCTGTCTTCCAGCTCACCGAGCCCTGCCTGCCATGAGGTCCTGCCGGCACCGGGCTGGCCTGAAAGCAGCAAACACTTGTCTGGCCCCTGTGCTTTAGGAAGGCAAAACGGGTGGGTTCAAGCGATAGTGATGTCTGGGCTCAGCCCTGCCCCTACGCTGGGGAAAAATGCACTCAGCTTTCAGGTGCTCCAGGACCCAGCTGAAACGAAGGGGCTTTATTCGAAAGAAGACAAGCAAAAATGAAGTAAATGCGGTAATGTTGGGTACCCTGCAGTACGAACTGCTCCCGAGCCTGCTAATCACTGCATCTTGGCCAGCAGCAATGTCCTGGTTTTTCAGGTAGGGCCTCCATAGCAGGCAGGCTCTCGACTTGGTGTCCTGCTAACAGGAGACTCCATAGACTCCCTCACTGTTATTGCTTGAGTTGCAAATCTGGGATGAAATCCACCGTCTCAGATTAGGGTCACCACCCCACTGAGACCTATTTGTTTGGCCCATTACTGTCACAAGCTTCCTTCCACCTCCCTCCCCTTTTTTACAGATACCATTTTAAGCTGATATGGTTCACCCTCCTCTCCGGTTGCAGCCACCGGTGGTGTGGGCCTTAGCACATCTCACTTGCATATGGGAACGCTGCAAGATGCTTGGCCATCAAATACATAAGGAATTTGGCCATCATGAGAGAGCTACCCAACATGGACTTCCCCCAGTAACACCATTTTCAGAAGGACACGTTGATGATGGTGAGGCACCAGATTTTACCTGAAGCAGCTCAGGTCATGGTTGTAGCTGGTGTTTCCTCAGGAGATCTTCAACTTTGAGAGGGATGAAAGACCCATCAAGACACAAACATCTTCTGGCAATGCAGGAAGGGACAGATCAGGTTTGGGCACAGCTGGGTCATTCACTGCAGTGCTTTGAAGCATCTCTGCACACCCTCCTTCAGAGAGCTCCTGGTCAATCCAGCCTGAACCTCCAAAAATTTGGCTGCTGTTTCTTTCCCCCATCTCCTGAGCCCAGCTCAAGTTTCTTGGCTGGCTGGCTGAGAGCCGATGGGTGGCTGCTGGGTCCTGGATGCTTTTACAGTGCCGGTGGCTCCAGCTGGTCTGCCTGTGCTGGGGAGAGTTGGTAGGGGAGGGAGTAGGAAAATAGCATAGGAACAAGATGTGACTGCAGCTCTGTTTTGTAATCCAAGGGCGCTCTGGTTTTAATCTAGCTTGGGAAAGCCCTGAGGGATGTCTCTGCAAGGAAAATAAAAAGAGAGAGCACCGAGTTGTCAAGGTCAACTGGCTCCTCATGTTTCGAGAAAGGGCTGGACTTACAGCAGGGCTGAGCCACAGACAAGGCTCTGCCAGAGATACGAGGCGAAAGCCAGCCTGAGGCAGGCTCCCGCGGGCTAAAAGCACAACCCACGCTATTTCCATCGTGCTGTGGGTGAACCGAGGCCAGGAGAGCCCCTACAGACAGTCTGCATCAGTCACTCACCCTGGTTCCAACCTCTGCCCTACAGCCTGGATAAGCAAGACCTTGGACACCATCAATGCACCGAGGTCTGGAGGACCCGGAGCTTGGCTGAAGTTCGGCCCAACAGCACATTTACATGCCAGCAATGGGGAAGATGGCAGAGCGTGGGCTTGAGCAAGACCCTCTTTGTTATCGGCACAGGCAGGCTGAGAGCTGCATCCATGTAGTGCTATGGTCCCCCTCGTGAAGATGTTGCTGCCCAGGAAGACACGTGCTTACACCAGTGCAGCACATTCCCACCCAGTCAAGACACATCACCATGTTATAGCAACGTGGTGCTCCCAGAAGGAGAAGTCATGTAAGGAGCAGGTCTGAGGGCAACGAATCCTTTGAAAAATCAATCTCTGTACAGAAACTGGGGGACCTCAGAGCCCACCCAAGGTCCCAGTCTCCCCACTCCACATCCAGGTGAGATCCTGGCTCTCATCAGCCCCTTCCCTGCCATGCCATGCTTGCTGTGCAAGCAAAGCCCTACAGGGCTTGAAACCAAACAGCCTCCACTCAGTCTTGTGCCAAGGGTTGGGACGCTTCTCACTGGCCCAAAGGGAGTTTTCGGGCCACCCAGGACCTTTCATCCTGCTTGGTTTTGTCCCTTCCCCGCCCCAGCCTAGCCACAAGCCAAGGATATAACCAGGAAGCCGTGCACACATACCCACGCCTCTGCAACCCTTCCCAGCACGGGGCTCTGCCCACTGCCTCCAGGCTTCAGCCAGTCAGGAATATTTGGACAGACCTGTCTTCCTCCCCCCCAACATTACAGCGTGTGTAGATATGTATCTCGGCAGGACGCATCGCCTTTCCCAGCTCGGGAGAATTGGGGAAGGCTTGATGTTCTGCAAACATCCCGGTTTGCACCTTCCTAAAACACAGAATTATGGGGGGAGGATGTGTTTTTGGTTGGGTTTGCTCTTTTATTTCAGATTTCAACGATCTTGTTGCATTTGCAGTAGTCATCGTACCAACAGTTCGGGGTATTTTACCTCCCTGGGCGCGGGATTCGAAGCTCACCCTTTCCTTTAGCACACACAGACCATTTCTTTCCCAGATCAGGGGTATTTGCAGGGTCCCCCCATCCCTGCATCCCCATATGAATCCTTGGCAACGGGTGGGCAGGTCTCCTCCTCTGCCTCACAAACATCCACCTCCTCTCCCACAACAGCAGAGGCTAGAAGCAGCTCATCACATGGCAGAGATGCTCTCCATGGGGAACCCACCCTCTCAGAAGTCATGTCCCAAGCCACTTTTTTAACCTATGCCAAGCTCCGAGTGTCTTTTCCCCCACCTCATGAGTTCAAACAGAGATGGGGAGGAAGGCAAAGTGTTAAAGAGGTGAAGCAGGAGACCTCTGGGACCTCCCACCTGCAGCTTGGAAGGAGAAAGAATGAGGAGGCTGAAATCAGACACTGGATCTTTCCATAATGAAATGGCCCAACGCTGCCAAGAAGGTTTTTTCCACTGTACAGCTACTATAGGGTTGATGACAGGAAAGATAATTATATCAACATCCTGTTTACCCGGCAGCGTGGAACAAGAGCTGAGCCAGGCTTGGGCTGTGAGGGCATCCTCTGATCCGGCTGCACGAAGGAAACATCTCAGCCATGTGTCTGGGTCATTTTCTTCTGCAGGCGAACTGCCACCTGCTCCCGCTGCCCCACACCTTGTTGGTCTGCCCAAAGAGAGATCCTGGAAAGAGAATCATGCAACGTCTACCTTGTTCAGTTCCCACTCAGGACAGCTCACAGAGCTGGGAAATTGCTTACCCTGCTCTTGTTGGAGAACATGGGGTTTATTTAAATCCCTGTGGGTTCCTGCTAACCCTGCAGCAAGCCCCAGCCCAAAGCCTGGGAGGGAGCTTTGCCTGGGAACACCCTGACCTAGAAATACTTTGCAGAAGCAAAACACCCAGCAAAAACCACCCAGCAAGTCAGGGCACCTTGCCTCAGTTTCCCTCTCGGTCAGAGCTATATCCAATGGATCGGTGCCTTTTTCCCATGCCCGACCTGTCCCACACCTTACATTTCTGGCTGGCAGGCAGCTGGGTGTGCTGGCATGGTCCTCTCCAGACGTGGTTTTGGTTTCAGCCATTCCACTAGATTGCATCACATCAGCCCCGGCCCCTCTGCTCATCTGCTGCTGTCCTATTCTGCTTCCACATTTCCCATCACTTTACTTCTCCTGCTAAGCCTGAAACATGATGGGAGAGCCCAGGGAGAACAGAGCTGGAGGAAGGAAGAGGCCATCAACAACAAGTCTTCTCTATCTCCCTCCACTCCCTGGTGCATTGCCACCATACCCCGCACCTAAAGACCTTGAGCTTACGAGTCATGGGTTATGGTGGGCACTCAGTGGCAGCACACTGAACACCATCCTGTTGGCTTTTCCTCCTTCAACATTTCAGAGCGCCTGCTAAGCACAAACCCAGAGAACTCATATATTTTGTACAAACCTGGAGAAACCAGCTGGGATCAGAAAGTGACTATTTATTCTGTCCCTACTACTGGGTCAGAAGACAGCAGGAGAAATCATCTCCTACCCTGTCCTGGCCAACAGAGCCAACTGTGTGACGTGGTTTAGAGAAAGAGCTGAAAAGCACAAATTCCCGAAGTAGGACTAGAGCTGCCAGCAGGCAGGGGATGTGGCACCTGGATGTGGTCCAGGGAAAGTGCTCAAACCTGCCTCCAGATGTCATAAGCTGCCAGCATGGCTCTATCTGAGTATCAGAAATGAATAGCACAGAATATTTCAGTTGGAAGGGACCTACAGCAATAACCTAGTCCGACTGACATATCGTACTGATGAAGCCAAGAGAGAAAGAGATGGAGGTCCACATCTGGGTCTGAATTTACTCAAAGCTCCAGAGAGCTCAGGAGAGTTTGGTTTTGAGCCCAGCCTGGTATTTGTAGATACCCTTTAATGCCTTCAGCCTTTCCTTACAGGTGATGTGCTCTGGACCCTGACCATCTTGGGGTAATAAAATGACGTTGCTGGAATGCAGGAGGTCCTGTCTTCCATGGCAAATCAAGTCAAAGTCCCATCACCTCATCATAATTAATGAACCTCCAGCATTTTTACAACTTTTTACAAGGGCATGTACTGACAGGACAAGGGGGGGATGGGTTTAAACTGAAGGAGGGGAGATTTAGATTAGGTATTGAGAAGGAATCCTTCCCTGGGAGGGTGCTGAGGCCCTGGCACAGGGTGCCCCGAGAAGCTGTGGCTGCCCCTGGCTCCCTGGCAGTGCCCAAGGCCAGGTTGGATGGGGCTTTGGGCAGCCTGGGCTGGTGGGGGGTGTTCCTGCCCGTGGCAGGGGGTTGGAACTGGATGGGCTTTGAGGTTCTTTCCAACCCAAACCATTCTGTGAGTGGTTTTGGTGAGGGCTATGTCATTAACCATGAGCCCCTGGTGCCTTTCCAAAGTACAGTTACCTCCTGTCTCCATCAGGTCCTGCTACAGCTTCCAAGGGGTGTGCAACAGCCAAAATCCGGCACAGTGGTGTGGGGCACAGCTCGTGGGGCAGACGTCCCCTCTCAGATGGGCTGCCTTTCAGCATCCAGGGTGCAATAATCACCAGTCAAGTCTGTTTTAAAGATTTTTCCTTCTCTTGTCAAAGGAAGACTCAGTCCTAATTAACGTTAGGCCAAGTGCCATGGCCAAGACTTCAGGAGACCACTCTTGTTGCTGAATCCCCCCCCTCCCTCCCCTGCAATACAGAAAAGTCATTCTAAAACCCCATGGCCCACCATCTCAACCTTATCTCAAACCCTCTTTCATCAAGGCCATCTGAAGAGAAGGGGAAAGTCACTCCTCAGGCCCTGTGACATGTGTCACCTCATGGGGTACCAAAATAGATTGAATCAAGAACATGAATTGCAAAGGCCAGTGGTCCCAGCAGGCTCTGGGGTGGGATGCAGCTGCCCACTGGGGACCCGTGGGCCATGGCGAAGCTCAGGTCACCATCTGCAAGGGGATGGCTGATATGACAGAGGACCAAAGGGACATGCGCACCCTTCCAGAGCAGCATCTGGAGCTATGATAGCGCTATGAGCCTGTGCCTGCACCAGTGTCCTACGTGGGCCCTGCACCCTAATGTAATGGGCTCTGATTCAGACTGCCTTTTCCACTGAAAAATGTGGATTTAAGTGGCCAGAAGAACTCCTGAATTTGGCAAATTGCTCTGGCCAGATGGGAAGAAGAAAAAAAAAAATACACAAAAGTTGGGGGAGGTGTTCAGAAAAGTCAACATCTGCCACAGCTTATTCACACCAGCAGTATTAAATCAAAACAGAGTTAAGGCTGGAAACAAAACCAAAACAACTCTTGTTTTGGGTCAGATTTTCTTTTTTTTTTTCCCCTCCAGTCTCTGTTTTCAGTGGAGGGGGTTCTTCTGTTTATTTACTTTGGTTGACTCAGCCCCAAAATTCCCTTTGATTTTTCAGTGTAAGCTGAAGGTGAAACTCAGTTATTTGCACAGCTGCCTGCACACCCTGCTGCAGAGCACAAGCCCCTCGTGTTGCAGGGTGCAGGGACAGCCACTTAGGGTCCTCCCAAAAGCGCCACGTGAGAGGTTCTCTGACAGAGGAGCAGGAGGGGTGGCCACAGCATGTCCCAGCCTTTCCCTTGTCCTCCAGCATCCCCGAGCATCCTGCAGCGCCATGCAAAGACAGGAGGGCGGTGAATTCATAGAATCATCGAATCATGGCATGGTTTGGGTTGGAAGGGACCTTTAAAGGTCATCTAGTTCATTGCAGGGACATCTTCAACTAGAATCATAGAATCATAGAATATCCCAAGTTGCAAGAGACCCATAAGGATCATCGAGTCCAACTCCTAGATCAGGTTACTCAGAGCTCCATCCAACCTGGCCTTGAATGTTTCCAGGGATGGGGCATCTAACACCTCTCTGGACAGCATGTTCCAAGGTTCTCTGCACTCTCTCCTACATGCCACGAAAGCCACCAGAAACAGCTGTTCAGCTAAAAGAAAAGGCAAGGTTCACATCTTCAGAAATAATTGTGGAGCAAATTTAATTAAGTGTTTTGTGAGCAACGTAGCAGCAGGATGCTGATTCCCTCTGGCCAAGGTCTGGGAAGGCACAAGCCCCACCTAGGCACATTGGTAGAGAACCTCACATCCAAAAGTGAAGGGGCTGGAATGAGTCCAGCTTTTCCTCTTCCAGCTCTCCGTACAAACGCGGTCCCATCCGGCGGGAGAGAGCGTGGTAAGGAAGAGTCATCGTCCTATGGCGAATCAATGTCAGAGTCAAGTCTGAGACAGACCCAGTCTCTTTAGGAGCCCCACGTGCCTCTCAGCTCAGGGAAGAGAAGGGGATGGAGGGTTTCTTGGTGACATCTCTGGTTTGCAGCCTCTTCCCCATCTCCAATAAGGTAGAGGTGGGGGATTTTGAGGGTTCATGTTTTGGGGGTCAGTTCCAGCAAAGGAAGATCATGCCTCATTAAGCTTTTAAAATGTACTGGATGAGTTGATGTATCTCTTAGGAAAAGCAACCTGGGCAATCATATTGAGACCTTCCATATGTACTAGAGGTGCAACCACAGAGCCGAGCAGTCCCAGCATGAGAAGCAAAACTTTTTTCTAGAGAAAAAAAGGGCATAAAATGAAGAACCAGATGCTCTAGTGAGGGTCACAGGTTCTGTACTCAACCTGGAACAACATTATAGTCCCATCCTATCACTATAGGAGATGGATTAAGACACCAGGGCTTGGCTGAATTCTGTAGGGGTCCAATTGTATAGGACTGGGATATCCTATCTGCCTCCAGTTGCTGTTCAAGAAAAGCCCCATTCTCTTGTAGGTCCTCTGCTAAATTTACCAGCCCCACAGGGATGTCCCAGGCACCCCAGGGCACTGCCCCAGTGAGCAACGTTGCCTCTACTGAATTGAACCTTAGGGAGGGAGCACTGGGTCCATAGAATTCACATTACAAACTCCTCTGGGACTGAAAAGGCATTTCAGTAAGACGTAAAGAGCTTTAAGGCAGCTGCATACTGCCCTTTCTTCCCTTTCCCTGGTGGAGCATGGCAGGAAGGAGCAGCTTTGCTGTGCCAGGAGGAGGTTGCAACGGGCACATGGCCAACGGAGATGAGTTTGCTGCCAACCAAGGACGAGATCTGCTCAAGGACAGAACCCCATCCTTGGCAAGTCGTGCTGGTACAGTGAAGGCAAGGACCTTCCCCCACGCTGACTTTCAGGGCCCCCTCTGATGCATGAGGAATGAAACGGCTGCAGAAAACAGCTGGAAGCTTCCCTCCCCACCCAACAGGGGCAAAACTTTTTATTTTTATTTTTTCCTCCTAATCTCAGTCTTGCAAAATGCTGAACTATTTCAGTTGAAAGTTTCCAAAAACATTTCAGCCTGGAGGCAGCCAGCCAGCCTGGACAAAAAGAAGACTCTGACAGAGTTATCAGTAATTAAAGGCAAAGTTTTATAATAATGGGAAACAAGGGGCATGTTAATGACAGATGCCAGCATTCCCTTCAGACAGGCAGCACCCCACCAGCCACTGAAACAGAACTGCCCTGGGGCACCAGAAAGGAGTTATGGATGGATGGATGGATGGATGGATGGATGGATGGATGGATGGATGGATGGATGGAGCAAAGTGTTAAAAAAACAGAGAAGCCCATTCCCCGCTCAGGACAAAGGCCAGGGCGCACATCACGTCCTCCAGATAAAGCCCCAGGAGCACAACCACAGTCAGAAGAGGTCCTCTCAGCCCCTTCTCCACAGGCATCAGACACACTTTTAGGCTGTCCTTCACAGCTACCTCATGGCCCGTGGCACTGGTGTCGTTGGTTGTCATCTCAGTGGGAGAAGGGGTGGGGATGTAAACTAATCCATTTCAGAGTTTTGCACCAGTATCTACAGAAGCCCTCAGCCTTCTCCAGACCATGAGCAGGTCCTGGAGCACCAGTCTTCCCAGAGGTGATGCTTTCTCCAAGCTGCATGTAGAATTACAGTGAAATCATGCCTGGACGATGGAAGATGGCATCTTCAGCAGAAGACAAGTCTCTTCCTGAAATAAGTGTGATGCTTTGGGATCTAGCAAGGGGACAGTACTTCCAAATTAATTCAACGCTGCACAAAGCTGTGCATGGGAAGCTTGCTCCAAAGGCACAAAGCCGTCCTCTTTGACCTCAGAAAAGCAGGGTCATGACCCACAGGACCCCAATATGTGTTAAGACCACGGATAGCCTCACCAGGATGCAGTCCCAAACGGCACAGACTGACCTGGGGTTTCCAGCCAGCTCGGGCATTGGAAACACGTGAAAACATCATTGCAGAGCTCAGGGCTTGCTCGGGCCAGGGCTGGTGCTCAGTGAGAAATGCAGCTAGAGGCTGTAATCCAGCGACAGACAGCTGGAGGGTAGCAGATTTCCACCAAAACCACACAAAACGTCAGAACTGCAGATACAGGAAAAGCTGTGAACAATCTGAAAATCTGCTTTGGCCAAGAACATTTACATCTCATTTGGGATCAGCAGGACGGACAGACCAACACGTTCAGACCTCAGGGACATTGACTCAGAAGTTCTTGGATTGTTAAAGTATCTCGTTTGGGGTTTTTTTGATCTGTCCTCTTGCTTTTGAACCATTAGGTCCTGCCTTTTCAGCTGCCTGTGTGCAGACCAGCCGTTTCTCTTGCATGAAGATCTATTCACAGGTATTTCCGTGAACGCTCACACAAGTCAGGGCAGTAAGAAAAAGCACCGGAGATCCCAACCAAGAGCCAACATCATCTGTATCCCTGGTGTGTTTTTCATAATTAGTTCCTATAATAATCTTTCTGTGAATTGGTTTTATTGCTATCCTTTCCTGGACCAGGATCATTTTATGTAAGATGCAATGCAACGTGGTCAGTCTTCCACTCCTTCTTCCCCCGATTCCCGTATTCCTCTCCATCGGTGCCCGAGCGGAGGGGAGGTCGCTTGTAGCTGGGACAGCTGTGTCCATCACCGCAGGAAATCCTGCGGCAAGAAGGTACCGCGTCTGGGAGAGGAAGGAAGGCAGGGGAAACAGGGCTGTCAGGATTCAAAGCACATATCCTGTGCCAGCCGCATTGCAGGCCCTGTGACGCTCGTGTCCCCACCAGGGTTTGATGAGATTTGGCTCAGGACCCAGCTGAGGGTCCTTTTAAAAAAAAAAAAGAAAAAGTAAATTATTTGCCTTAAAGCTCCGTTCTGTGGAAATCTCTCTTCCATCCCCTTGCTCCCACCACTCTCCCTCCCATCACTGCACTGGGTTGCCTGGTCTCCTCTGCAGAGCACAGCCCCAACTGCTGAATCCCAACAGCCACCAGCTCCCCCCAGATGTGACCCTCCAGAGATGCTTCCCACCGCATGCTCCCTCCATGATAAAGCAGTGCCTCCAGCCTGGCACAAGGCACGGGAAGGGGGCAAGACTCTGATGGATCTCAGAGACCAGGTAAAACCTTGGCCTTGCCAGGAAATCAAAGCTGGTCTTCATTTTACAGTGGTCACTGATCCATCAGTCCTGCTAGCTCCAGCGTTTCCCCAGCTTGACCATCATATGATCTGTTCCTACAGCACGAAGGGACTCAGGCATGTGGTCCTTCAAGAATCAGATGCCAGTTTGCAGCCCTCTAACTGGTTTCTCAGGCTACCTGGTCAATGGAGGCATTGGGGTCTCCTTCCACCATTCCTGAAGGTCCAACATGGGGCCCTTCAAGCATGACAGACGCATCCACACCGGGATGCCGACTCCCCATCTCCCACACAAACCAGCTCCCTGTGCCTTGGCCAGATGCTAACCTCACCCACTGCTCAGACATCACGAATACATTCCTCCTGCAGTGACCTTGTCTGCTGGCTCACAGGACACTCCAGCCTGGGACCTCCTCCCTGATCCTACATCCCTCACCAAGCAACTCCTTGTCCCTGGAGAAGCGCCCAACACACTTTCTCCTGCTGGGAAAGAGGAAACAGATCTCTCTTCTGTCCTCCCCAACACTACACAATCTCCACAGAGTTGTAGGTCCAAGTAGTAGGTCCATGTAGCAGATTCAAGAACCTGATCTAGCTGAAGATGTCCTTGCTCATTGCAGGAAGGTTGTACTAGATGGCCTTTAAAGGTCCCTTCCAACACAACCCATTCTATAATTCTAAGTCAAGAACGCTTTGAAGACAGGGCTGAAGTAAGAAGAGGGGCAAGACCACAACTTATAAATGGCAAAAATTTCCCAAAGACAGACATTCGTATCTACCACAGCTCCTCCTTCCAGATACTCCACAGGAATTTACCTGGATGTCCTGGTTTTAGCTGAGAGTTAATTTCCTTCACAGTAGCTGGTATGGGGCAGTGTGTTGGGTCTGTGCTGGAAGCAGCGCTGATAGTGGAGATGTTTTTGTCGTTGCTGAGCGATGCTTGGACAGAGCCAAGGCCTTTTCTGCTTCTCGCATGGCCCTGCCAGCGGGATGGCAGGGCGGGCGCGGGGAGCTGGGAGGGGACAGACAGGACAGCTGATACACTGACCAAGGGACATTGCTTATCGTATGGTTTGTAAGGGGCTGGGGGAAGAGGAAGGGGGGGCAGCATTGTTGGGAGTGATGGCGTTTGTCTTCCCAAGTCACCGTCCACTGTGACGGAGCCCTGCTGTCCTGGGGATGGCTGACCCCTGCCTGCCCTGGGGAATTAATTCCTTGCTTTGCTTTGCTTGTGCACGCGACTTTTGCTTTTACCTATTAAACCGTCTGTACCTGAACCCAGGAGTTTTCTCATTTTCACTCTTCCAGTTCTCTCCCCCATCCCGATGGTGGGGACTGAGCGAGCGGCTGCGTGGGGCTCAGCTGCCAGCGGGGGTAAAACCACAACACTGGATAAACGGAGTTAGTAGCTGGCCACCAAATCCCCGCTCCTTGGAGAGCCAGACCCAGCCCACGGAGGAGTTTGGTGTCCATCTGCAGATATCAGCCTGGATGTGAGGACTCATACACAGACCAGCCCACAGCAAAGCCTGGGTTTGGGCCTCTCTCCAGAGCTTGTGCAGATGGTGATGGGGTAAATCTACTGAAGAGCTCAGCAGGACAGCGCTGTTGTCTTCACTCTCGGGTAATGCAACAGCCCAATTTGTCCCTGTCCTACTGACACCCACCAGGGCAAAGTGTCAAGCTCTGAGCAAAGCATCACTGAAAAAGCAGAATTTTAAGTACAGAGGTAGCTGTCAAGCCTAGAGGTGGTGGGCACTGAGCTGCCTGCAGACACAAAAAGCTGCCCCCAACCTTCGTGCCAAGGGAGGAAGGGGAAAGGGGAGCATCCATGGAGGTCCTCCCAACCCCACATGCCCCACACAAGAGCTGCATGACCTGCAAAGCGCTTGTGGCTCCGGAGACATCTCCACCCCTCCAGCACCGCTGTGCTTCTGGATACAGCCACTAGAGGATGGCAATGTCCTAGGCCACCCGCTGCATGCTGGAAATCACCGACACGCAGCTTTCGAAACTGGCTGCACGTGGGATCCCATCAGCAGCCAGGCCACCAAAAACACCCATCCTGCACCACACAAGTCCAAACCACAACCTGAAAATCCCCAGCCCTCAGCTCCCTTCACATCCCAAGCAAAGGCTTCAGAGACTGGTAATTGAGGTTTTATGGGGGTTCAGCCCAAACATGCTCCATGGTCCCCTCAGGACACGGTGGGTGAGTATTTTGCTGAGTTACCTGGTACATTTCCAGATGTTACTGCCTCTCGTCCCCCACACGCCACCAATTTTTGTGACCACGGGATGGTCAGAGCCCTGTCATCAGAGAGGCCCTGTCACCTCCACAGTTTTCCTGCATTCACCATCCAACGGTTTGACCAGAGCAATGTCCCCCGTGATTTCCAGCAGAAAGCAGGGAGCCTGATGAAGAGGAGGTGGAGGCAGCCTGGCACCTCGACCCCAGCACCCCCCAAGCACATTTGCAGAGGACTTTGAAGGGAAACAAATGTCTGGGAATGACAAACGACGAAGTAAAAGCCCAATTATGCCCAAAAAGTCCTGTCCAAGCCACAGTTTCAAGAAATATTCCTTCTCACGAGGAAGCATAAAAGCTGAGCCGTGCTGCGGAATGAGATGAGCTGTATTACTGTGGAGCAAGGACTCGTTGGGAGATAAAGTATCATCAGCTGTTTCAAAATAAGATCACGGTTATGCCTGGAGAAGAGAAGGCTCCAGGGAGACCTAATTGTGGCCTTCCAGTATCTAAAAGGGCCTACAGGAAAGCTGGAGAGGGGCTGGTTCCAGGGCAGGGGGGGACAGGACAAGGGGTAATGGGTTTAAACTAAAAGCGGGGAGATTTAGATGAGATATTAGGAAGAAATTCTTTACTGTGAGGGTGGTGAAGTACTGGAACAGGGTGCTCCGAGAAGCTGGAAGTGTTCAAGGCCAGGTTGGATGGGGCTTGAGCAACCTGAGCTACTGGAGGGTGTTCCTGCCCATGGCAGGGGTTTGGAAGTGGATGATCTTTGAGGTCCCTTCCAACCCAAACCATTCTGTGATTCTATCAAAGTTGAGGCTGTGTGCACCTTGTTCATGGATGTGTATCGCCCTGCTGCGGCCGTGGAGCCTGAACGATTCACTGGCAACCAACCTCTCCTCTCCCCTGGGGCTGAATTCTGCCCACTGTCGCAAGCATTTTGCTCCGAGCAGAGTAGAGAGCGTTCAGTTCCTGGTGGCTTTGAGCAAAGCAGCCAGGATAGCTCTCCTAAGACATTGGGAAGAATTAATTATCTCAATATGCAAACAGATCTCAATATGCAAATAGATAAAATTCATTCATGCCTGCCTTAAAGTGAATGTTGGCAGCAGTGACGGCCTCTTCCCCCAGCTGGTGGACAGCTGTGGTTTCCCCTTCCCCCCCACCAAGAAGACAGACCCGGCTATGCTGATCACATCCCAGTCAGCCCAGTAGATCTGCTGGGCTGGCCTCAGCACACCAAGATCTCTCTTGGACTGAGAAACCCCAAATAGGACATGGTCTCCAGATGTGTCCTTGCTATGCAGGCATAGCAAGTCTCACAGCATAGTCTCAGGTCCTGCTATGCAGGCATCAAACCTGTCCCAGCATGTGACATTTGCCTCTGCTGAACTTCAGGAGGCTCCTGTTGGCCCTGTCCCCCCATCCTGCTGAATGTGGGGTCACCCACAAAATGCAAAGGCCCACCATTGGTTCTGGGAATCCCCCTGACAAACCTCGGGAGGTTGGGAAAAAAATAAAGGAATAAAGCTCCTTGAGTCTTCAGGGTGACCCACACACGTTGGGGACTCTTTGCTTTGGCCATCTGCACCAGTTGCTGGGTTCTTTTGGGGGCCAGAGGGGCACAGTGATACCTCGCCTTTCCTGGGCCATATCCCAGCCCCAGGGAGGGGGACCCATGGCACAGCATCCACCCACAGTGTCTCCAAACTGCTTTCCTGCTGCTAATTAAAGCCTCTGATGTTGGTGTTTTGGTGCCAAGTGGTTGCATAACACCTGGGGGTGTCCAGGCCTCCACACCACGCCAAGGGCAGGGATGGAAATAGATCCACCAAATCCCAGCTCTCTGCTCACCTCCTCCCTCCTCATGTCCATGCCAGTGGCCTCCAGCTTGGCACAGGCATGGGAGGGACAGAGGGAGCTGCCAGCCCTGGGGAAGAGGTTGTCCCCCTCCAAAAAAAGGGGCAGTTGGTAGCAGAAGCAGTATGGATCAGCACGGCTGATCTCCCACCCTGTGGTGGCCTTCAGAGGTGGACCTCAACTTGATGTCCCCTGCCACTTTCATACAGACCATCTAACCAATCATCCAGACCCCTTTTTTGCTCCGGTGGGGATTTTCACGTGGCGTCTCAGCTTTCTTCACCCAAACAGAGTTATAAAAAGATACAGCAAGACCTGAGGTTCATCCAGCAAATTCCTTCCAGCAAGAAGAGTAGGTTTTCACAAGGGACCGTGTTGAAGTTTCAGAGCTGGAGCCAAGCCCAGCTGAGTCAAAGCTCCCTACCGGCTTGCCAGCTGGATGCGATGCACCCCAGTTTTATGGGAAAGGCACCCAGCCAAGAGGCGTATGAAGCGTTGCCCAGGTCAAGCGTTCCTCACTCACACACAAAACAGGGCTTCGGCTACGTGAATGGAGGCAGGTGCCTCCGCTGTGGAACCAGCTTTCTCCATAGATCATAAATAATCCCAAAGATGCTCAGCTTAAAAATTCCTGTTAGCACATGGGAAAGCCCTTGGCTTGAAGAGCACTGTGAGTTCTTCTGGCTCTCCCTGGGATTGGTGGGACAGCTGGTGAAGAGCATCTTCTGGAGCTTCCCAAAGAGGGTGGCTCTTCCGCAGCACCCAGGTTCAGTATGGACTTTGGCCAACTGCTTGAGCAAGATTGTGCAACACAACTGTCCGACGCCAGCCTCAAAAGTCTGAGGATACATCCCAAGTTTTCTGGGTCAAGCCAGCAAGACTGGCCTCTCCCAAGGCCTCAAGACAACTCTGTGTTGAACTGTAGGTCTCCCAACCCTGCTCTGCAGAGGTAACAATCCTCTTTGGTTCAATCCAAAGTTCTGACCTTGAGTTCAACAATTCTTGGGGAGCTGCAAAATGTTTTCCAGGGCCTCCTGCTGTCTCCTCTCCATGTGATGGTGTCCCACACATTTCTCATGGGAGCTGCTGATCTTTTCTCCCTCTATTCCCAAGGGCAACATGAAGGACCATCACTTGGTGCCCCAAGGACAGCATTATGAAGATAGCATTATGAAGACTCTGGGGACAACAGGTCACCCCAGTGGGCCGTGCCTCAGTTTCCCCAGCTATTCAAAAGAGGATTAGTTCATTTCCAGGATGTCATGAGGCTCAGAAATAAACATCGCTGGGGCAGGACCGGGCATCATGCAGGCAACAGCTCATCTGGGCTGCTCCCGGCACTGCCCAGGAAGAGGAGATCCAGCAAAGCCTTACCTCCCCAATGGAGGGTGATGGGCAGGGATGTCATGGGGGTGGACATGTGGTGTGCTGGGTTTCCCTGGGCCCAGAAATTACTGCAATTGCTGAGCCCCGGTTCTTCCAGCCTCCCCATTTACCCAGAGGGTAAATGCAGGGAGGATTTATGGGGAGAGTCCCCATGCCAGATCTACCCTACAAGACCTGCCACCCACACATCAGGGTGGGAGGAAAGGTGAAGCCCTTTCCTGGCATGACTGCCACTTCATGACGGTGCTTCTGGGCTGGGATTTCTCCTGCTGGAGAGGTGTTTGCAGGATGAGTTCAGAGCAGAGCAGAGAAAAACAACTTAAGCATTGAGGGTAACCCCGTCACCCTATCTATGAAGCCCCAAGCCCACCCAAGAGCAAGGAAAGCCCGTGAGGGAGCTATATTTTACACCTGGGGAAACTGAGGCACGGGGACGCAGCTTGGCCAGAGAGCTCCCAGGCAGCGTTTCTCTGCGAGCGTTGGAGGATTTCAGGGTACAGTCAGGCTCTTGAATCTTCTCACTTTCTTGGCCCAGCCGGTGCAGAGTGAGGGATGCCGACCTCCCCGTCTACAACCTCCTTGCACAACCACCTTAACCACGGTTTTGGATCTCAGCTCTCCCTCCTCACTCACCATCGTTTCACCCGGGTCATTGCAGGCTGATTTACTGCCGTGTGAGCAGCTTTAATCCCCGACGAGGAGCTAACCTTCTCCCGTTACGGGGCCGGGATGGCTCGGGGGAGATCGCTTGGGACCGTTTCCCATGGCGTGGAGACCTCTGGGTTTCTCTCCAAGGGCTCACATTGCAAACGCAGCTCTGCCACTTCCCACCGACATCCCACACCCCATCCCAAAAATTTCCCTATGTGACTGTGATGCAAACCTCCCCAAAAAGATCTGTTCCCCTCCACAGCTGGCCAAGGCCCGGGAGGCTCTGCAGGACCATGATAGCTGTTGTCTGCAGGTGGCACGGCAAGTCCCTCGCCACCCTGGTTTGGTGCAAGGGGGTGATGACAGTGCTGGGAGCTGCACACTCCCCTCAGGGCGTAAAGGCAGACCCAGGAACGCAGCTCAGATGGTCGGGGGACCAGCGTAACACCATGTTTGCGGGCTGCTTTGGTGTCTAGGTCCAACAAGGAGGTTCAGCAAGAGAAAAACCAGTTAGAAATGACCTGCGGGCAGGATTCACTGACCCAGCAAGTCCTCGGCTCCCTCCTTACACACTGGAAGGTGCTCAGGGCAGGAACTGCGTTTTCCTATAAACAGGGGCAAAATTTCCCATAACCACAAGGCAAACAACTGTGAGACCCACAGTCCCCCAAAAAACCCCTTGGAGGGGTGAGCATCAGAGGAAGGGGTAGAGAAGAGCCACTTCTGGTGGCCTCTGCTGATGATACACTCAGCATTTCCTTCTCCCTGCTCTCCGGACCGGGCTCGGCTGGTTCCACGGGAGGCTCTGCTGGCTCCCTCTGCTTACCGCGTGCGATGCTATCGGGCGTCACGGCTCTGCCTGGACTTGCAGGAGGTAAATCTGCATTCGGTACGAAGGGTGGGGACTTTCCTCGCTCCTGACTTAAAGGCAACTTCAGAGGAGCAGCCTCTGCCTCTCAGCAGCGCACAGCAAGAGCGGGCGTTTGATGATCACCGTGCCAGATTTATGCAGACGAGGAAGAGGCAAGTTAGGTGGCCCCTCCGGCTTGGGGCCAGTGGTGGCCATGAGAACGGAGCTGGAGATGTCATTTATTGCAGAGGTTCCAAAGGGATTTTTTTTTTTCTTTAATTCAGGATAGAAATTATTTGCTCTGCACATGCATTTCGAATCATAGAATGATAGAGTGGTTTGGGTCGGAAGGGACCTCACAGCCCATCCAGTTCCCACCCCCTGCCATGGGCAGGGACACCCCCACCAGCCCAGGCTGCCCAAAGCCCCATCCAGCCTGGCCTTGGGCACTGCCAGGGAGCCAGGGGCAGCCACAGCTTCTCGGGGCACCCTGTGCCAGGGCCTCAGCACCCTCCCAGGGAAGGATTGCTGCCTCCCAGCTCAGCTCCAGCTCCCCTCCTGCAGCTTCAGGCCCTTCCCCTTGGCCTGGCCCCCCCTGCCCTGCAACCAGCCCCTCTCCAGCTTTCCTGCAGCCCCTGCAGGCACTGCCAGGGGCTCCAAGGGCTCCCCGCAGCCTTCTCTGCTCCAGGCTGGACAAGCCCAGCTCCCTCAGCCTGTCCCCAGAGCAGAGGGGCTCCAGCCCTCACAGCATCTCCGGGGCCTCCTCTGGCCTCGCTCCAGCAGCTCCGTGTCCTTCCTGCCCTGGGGCCCCCCGAGCTGGAGGCAGCACTGCAGGGGGGTCTCAGCAGAGCGGGGCAGAGGGGCAGAATCCCCTCCCTGGCCCTGCTGGTCCCGCTGCTGGGGCTGCAGCCCAGGACACGGGGGGCTTTCTGGGCTGCCAGCGCACACTGCCGGCTCATGCCGAGCATTTACTTGCTCTGTGTAAGACCTGCTCTTCAAACGGGGCAGGAAGGTGATCAAAACAGCGTGCTGGGTCCCAAATTCAGTGTCCCCAGCTCCAAAGCATTAAGCGATCAGAAGATCTTGGGTCATCCCATCTGCTGGGTGTTGCAGTGGTGACCCTCCACACCCAGACACCCTTGAGGTTGTCCATCCCAAGAGCTCCTCTCCCATCCCTCTGTCCCTCGCACATGGCAGCATCCCCATTTCCTATTGACCTGCCGTGGGACAGGGGACATCCCACACCCCTGCCTGCCTGCGTCCCGACTTATTTCCTACGCCACAAGCCATGGAGCACCCCATCACCTCCACGTACAAGTGGTTTTTCTCCATTTTCACCAGCTGGGAAATCATCCCCCGTGCAAAGCTGTCCCTGGCTTTACCCAGGAGCTTCTCTCCCTGCAGACACTGCTACAACATCTTTCTCTGCCTAATTTTGAAGCAATCCTAGCTGATCAAGTGTGGTCCCAAGTTGAGGCATCACCACAAGGATCTGAGGAAGACACTATTTAATACAGATGCTCTGGGGTCTCTGCTCCTCTCCTCCTGCTTTGATGCAAGATTTTTATTTCTAGGGGAAAAAAAAATTCCAAAAAGCAAATTGTCCTTGAAACCCCCAGGGCGGTGATGAGTTTTGGCCCATCACTCCACCTTACAACTAAATTAAAGTGTTAGAGGTAAGCAGCCACTCTCGTTAAGGTGGGAATCGCCTTCTTTTTCCAACAAAGCTGCTTGGAGGACTGTAAAATCCCTGAAACTGCCGAGTTTTGGCAGCAACGGGGGGTGACAGATCACAGGGGCTGCAAACTCCAGCACCCACATAGACTCATGACCGAACGCACCCCAGAAATCTTCCTGGGATGGATCCCGTCTGCAAACCCCAAACACTCCTGGATGGGATGCGCCTATTGCAAACCCCTGACCGAAGCCCTGGCAGAGCTTCGGGGTGAGACGGCGCACGAGTGTGCGCGAGCTGTCTGGGTCTGCGAAGGGCAGTGTGGGCCCTGTCCTCCTTTGGAGCATTCCCGTCTCTTTATGGCTGATGTTCTCCAGATGTTCTGTATCGCAGCCTCATGTGGAAACCACTGGCCCCGTGGCTGAATCCTGCTCAGCCCTCCGCATTACACCGGGCAGAGAGGAGGAGGAGGAGGAGGGTGATTACAGCACTGTATGCACAGCATTTATTATATTTAAAGCGTATTTAAAGCAACCCCGGGGCTGAACCACAGCTGCACGGAAGTGCCTACTCCAGCGCTCGTTCTTACTTTTGAACTCTTTTTCCCAAGGAAACTCCACGCGTGTGATCGCTCCCTCTCCACCAGCCTATTAAGCGCTGTTAAACAGAAAGATACGGATACAACCTCCGGCTCAGGAAGTCCCGAAGCAGCAAATTGCCGGAAACTGAGAGAATATAAATGTGGAAAGCATTACTCTGGCTTGGCCCTCGCCTTGCATTCCTCCTGAGCAGCTCCTCTTGGTCCCGGCCAACAGATGGATATTAGCAGAGACAGACTGTGGCTCTGAGCCAGGAAGATCTCTCGTCCCACCTTGCATGCGTGTCCCTTGCCCATCTTCTCTGGTTTCAGTGGATTTTGTTGAACAAGTGGAGATTGCAACCAAAGACCTGACTGGTTTTACTCTCTGCCTGTGTATTCCGTGGTGGGATGATGTACTCGGTGCATTCCTAAGGGAAAAGGGGAATTCAGTTCCCCTCCTTCAGCCCTTGGCACTGGTTTTGTGCCTGTAGGTAATGAGTGTGGCAGTTCTCAGCTTGCTCCCCGTTGGCGAACACCCCATCCCTGACAGGGACGTGGGGGGTCCCCGGCCATGGCACAAGGCTGTGGTGGCCCCAACAGCAGCGATGCAGTGGGGCATCACATTTTCCCTGCATTAGTCACCATGCAGCCCATGCACACGCTGTCTCAGACAAACCGGTTCCACCTCTGTTTAGGGAACTTTCTTATTTACTGTTTACAGATAATTTTTGTTTTCTTTCCAGAGACATCCCTCCCCCCGATCCTCCCCAATCCCCATCACTCTGCAGTCCGTAGGTCACCAAGTGGCAGAGCTGCCCTGGACACGCAGCCCTGGAGAGATGCGATCGTGGAGGCTTCGCAGGCTTGTTTTGCCCGTCCGTCCTTGCGCGGGTGCCAGACCCTGCACAGGACAAGGGCACTCGGACGCAATGAGGGTCTTTTTCCCCAAGCAGGAGGGGGCAGGCAGAGCCCGGTGCTGTTAATGGGGTGAGGGAGGGTCCGTCTGCCTGACAGGAATTCCCGAGCACTTCCTCCCATCTCAGGAAACCACCTGCATCTTCCAGCAAACGGTCCCTGCTCCAGAAGAAGGCACTTGAAAATTTTTCCTGACCTCAGTGGTCGGAACACACCCATGGCAATCGGCTCTCCATCCTGGGTGGGCTGAGGCCAGCTCCAGGCCATGCCGGACATCCCAACCTGCCAGGAACTGGATCAGTGTCCACCTGTAGCTCTGAGCCCTACAGTGATATTTGCCCCCGCTAAAGCTTTCAGCATTGCCCAGCGATGTTCAGGTTGGTTGTTCTTCCCTGGTACGTCTGGGACAGAGAGAGAGGATGAGGATGAGGATGAGGATGAGGATGAGGATGAGGATGAGGATGAGGATGAGGATGAGGATGAGGATAAGTCCGTGCTGTGCCACATCCAAGCATGTGGAAACAGGCCCAACCCCGTTTACTTCCCAGCATGGACATGAACGGTAATTGCCCGAATTCATAGATTCACAGATTGGGGGTTGGAAAGGACCTCTGCAGATGATCTAGATCCTGCTAGAGCAGGGGCACCCCAAGCAGGGTGCACAGGGTGGCGTCCAGGCGGGGCTGGGATCTCTCCAGAGAAGGAGACCCCACACCCTCTCTGGGCAGCCTGGCCCAGGGCTCCGGCACCCACAGAGGGAAGAAGTTTCTCCTCCTGCTCAGCTGGAACTTCCCGTGTCCCAGTTTGTGCCCGGTGCCCCTTGGCCTGTCCCTGGGCACCACTGGGCAGAGTCTGGCCCCTTCCTCTGGACACCCCCCTGGAGATATTGATCAGCATTGATCAGATCCCCTCTCAGGCTGCTCTTCTCCAGGCTGAACAGCCCCAGCTCTCTCAGCCTTTCCTCATACGAGATGAGATGCTCCAGCCCCTCATCATCCTCGCAGCCCTCCGCTGGGCTCTCTTCAGTAGTTCCCAGTCCGCCTTGCACTGGGGAGCCCAGAACTGGACACACTATTCCAGCTGTGACCTCACCAGGGCAGAGCAGAGAATTCCCCTTTCCTGTTTGGACTGCAGGATCCTGCTCTGCAGCTGAGCTTCACGATGGAGAGCAAGAGCCGCAAGGTTCAGGTTGCCACCCAGGAGCAACACTTGCTCCGCTTGTTAAACTGGACGTGATGCTCAGAACGAGATCGCCCTGGGTGGGTGCAAGGACCAAGGAGGTGGGTCACGAGGAGGTGGGTCACCCTTGAGCAAGCCCTGCAAAAAGCAGCGTTGTTCCTTGACTCACAAAGTCATTCATGAGTCAAAGCTCCTGGGTAATCGCACCCTGGTACAAGGAAGAGGAAGAGCCTGCCCTGCTCCACCCCGCTCCACACCAGTCTTGCAAGGAGCAAAACCAAAGTCCTGCTGACGCCGTGAAAGGAGTGGAGAAGAGGTCTGAGAAAGCAATACTGCACCCCAAGCGTGGAGCAATGCCTGCACTACCGGCTGAACAAGGGAGGGAAATTCCCCACATCCCGCTTCAGAGGCAGACAGGATGGGGACACTCTGCACCTCTGATTTCCACCCAGAAGTGTCCTTTACTGGCCACACTCCCTCTCGGACCAGCAGGAAAGGCCACCCCATAACCCCGAGTGAAGGGAGGGAGAAGGAGAGACAAAGAGTGGGGAGACCAAATAGTCATGGTGGATGAAGAAGGAAAAAAGGGGTAATCAAAGCGTGTCCCTCCCCGCAGCCACCTCATTAGTTTTCTTCCCAAAAGAGAAAATCACACCAAAGCCTTGCTGAGGTCGGTGCTCTCCTGCCTACCAGACAAATTCTGGATTTTCTGCTCAAACAAGGGCACGTGGGCAGCGACGAGTTGGGTATCAGCATTTGCTTTCAGAAGGCTTGAGAGCACCGAAAGCGCAGGTACCTCGCCAGGTTCACCCAGCTCACACTGGGTCCACCAGGCCCATGGAGCAGACCATGGCTTTCCTTGTGCTGCATAGGTGCATGTGGGTCAAACTCACCACGAGGAACTCAAAACTCTGTCACCACCCACAAGCAAGGCTGAAATGTGACCAGAAAAGAGCATGTCCCTGTCCCACAGCCCAGTCGCGATCCACCCAAGGCAACATGAGGAGATCATGACAGGCTGTAAGAGGCTCCTTGGCTGCTGCCACCACTCCAGCCTCCACCTCTTCACAGGGACACACAGGTCATGTCCCTCACCTTGTCATTTGTCTTGGGATGACAACAGATCTGAGGTGGCATTTGTGGTCCAGCACCACCTGAACTCAGGACTGGGCTAGGAGGAGAGCTTTGCAGCTGGCTTGGTTCACATGCCATGAGAAGAACTTCCCATAGATGAGCTGCTCCTGTAACAAGTCCTTAACCACCTCTCCTTCCTCCCCTAAATCACAATAAAGATGTTGGGGTGACTCTACAGGCTTGAGCAGTGCAGAGGAGCATCACGGGCATTGTCAGGGGAGCAGGAGATCCCCTGCCCAGGAGAAGACAACGTCTGCTCCACCTACTTTATGCATTTTGCCAGTGGAGGCTATGCTTCTGCAGTGCAGAAGCAGCTTTGCAACAGGATGGTAGGAAGTGGTGGAGGTCCACCAGCTGGCCTACAAGCCTTCCTACAAGTAAGAAGAGGTGATTATCACAAAGCAAAAACATCCTGGAGAGGAAGGAGAGGAGAAAGGAGAGAACTTCCACCTTCCCAAGGAGACAGACCCACCCTCCCCTATCACCCCATGTCTCTGCCATGAGGTCCAGGCATGCAGCCATGCTGGACCTCAGCTGCCTTCGCTCATAGAGTAGGAAAAATTGGGTCTTGTCATGCACAGAGAGGGGTGTTAGCAGGAACGCGCGGAGCAGGGAGCAGGTGAGCAGCGTGGTTTTCTCCATGGTGAGGGTTGTGAATCAGAGCTTGGAGATGCGTCCCTGCTCTCCCAGAGGAGACATTTGTGGGTGTCCCTGTCCCATGAGCCTCACATCGCCAGACCGTGGGCAGGACACTGCTCATCTGATCCTTCCCCTCCCACCACGAGGACTTCCTTGGCCATGTCCCCACAGAGGCAGCAGCGTTTCCCAAAGGGGAAACTGAGGCAGGGAGCCGTTTGCTACAGCCAGCAGCAGAGCCGGGGTGTGGGGCTGTGTCTGGGAGCGCAGTGCCAGCACCAGCAGTCCCAACGGCCACCCCACCACCCTGGCCACCCTGGAGCTGATGTCCAGGGGCAGAAGGTCCCTGGCTGCGGGGCCAGTTTGGGGTGGTTTTTTCCTGTCTTTTAAGGTGTTTCTCCCTCTGATGAAACATCACAGTCTCTTTCCACCTGTACCCTGAAGTCCTTCATCGCCTCCTCGGGGTGGATGTCATCTCCTCTTGGGTCCCAGCAGCTCAGGAGAGCCGGAGGATGAGGTGGCATTGAAGGAGCCATGCACCGAGCATGCCAGTCCTCAGCTCCCTCTGGTCCTTGACAGACGGACAGACTGAGCTCAAGTCCTACTCTCCCACACGCAGACCCCACCGCAGCCATCAATCCCTGCAGACCCCCCAGGGGAGGAGCCTGGGGACACCCACCCCACGTGTCCTTGGACTGCGGTGGCAGCGAGTGGGGCCATGCCGCAGGGCTGGCCGGGGTCTGTGGGAAGCCCGTGCGCACACACCCCCAGGCTGCAGCACCCTCTGCCCAGATCCTGCCAGCAGATTTGGCCTGGACCGTTTTCCCCCCCCCAGCCCCTTGCGTGAAGCCCGGCGAGGCCGGGGAGCCAGCACACGTCCCCACAGCTCAGCGCCGGCGTCCCGGCCCAGCTCAGGGATAACCCCTCATCGGGAAGGGAAAAACTCGTTCTTCCTTGAACAGGGGTAACAGAGAGGGTGGTGTGCTCAGCTGCGGCACATGGCTGGCCTTCACGGAGCGCCGCGACCAGCTCGGGGGGGCCCAGGGCAGGAAGGACATGGAGCTGCTGGAGCGAGGCCAGAGGAGGCCCCGGAGATGCTGCGAGGGCTGGAGCCCCTCTGCTCTGGAGCCAGGCTGAGGGAGCTGGGCTTGTCCAGCCTGGAGCAGAGAAGGCTGCGGGGAGCCCTTGGAGCCCCTCCCAGGGCCTGCAGG
>VWZZ01003690.1:4208-20053 GCA_013399095.1 Psophia crepitans | reverse complement strand
CACCCCCCCACCCCCCGCAAAAAAATCCATAACCTAGCAACCTTATTTAGTGTAAACGAGAGCATTATGCCTTCCTGCATCCCAAATTGCGCTTGGCTCCTCATACTGCCTTTATAGGATGGCTGCTGGCAGCTGTGATTCCCGTCGCCGGCGCAGGGTGCCTACCTCCAGGAGGATTTTGTAGGGATTATTGATCCCTGGATGTTGCACTGATGATTTTTTTTTTTCCCCCCATTAAAGGAGCTTAGGAAACATGGGGAAAAGGGTTGCAGGAGGGCATTTAGTCCATCTGCTTCTCAGTATAAAAGAGCAGAGAAGGCTCGTTGCTCCTCAGCTCTGCGGAAAGCAATTTGCTTTTGTTCAGCCTGAGGATGACTTGATTAAAGTGAGATTTTCTTCCAGATGTGGTATTTTGGGAGCCCCCGTTGCCTCCCCCGGCTCTCAGTGTCATCACCCAGGAATTTGCAAGTTCCCTGGAGCATTTAACACAGACTTCTCTGTTTGGCCCTTCAGTGGTGTAGGCCGAGTGTTTCTCATGGGGGGATTCCTGATCCACTTTCCCCAAGGAACCCATTAATTGGGAAGAACTCTGCAAACGAGGAGAAGCAACTGCAAACGAAGGGCAGAAGATAATTTCCACCAGATTGAGCAATAGGGGCAGGGGGACCGCAACGTGTGGCATGAAACTGCCCACCCTGCGCTGGTGCCTGACTTCAGCCCTGGATTTGATGCTTTCCTTGGTCTAAAACACTCCCTTTTTTTTAATAACAAACGTGTTATTAATTTTTTAGCACCTGAGCTACATGGTACGGGGCGATGCGGCTCTGCTGAGTGCCTCGGCAGCGGGCAGGGGTGGAGGCAGCGATGGGGTGATGTGGTCCCATCACCATCACCCTGTACAAGGTACTGGGACGCTGCCGCCTTCTGCTTTCACCACCGTGAGTACGAACGGGGCTGGGGGCAGGAGGAGGCAGCGGCGCGTCCTTTCCCACCGCGTTTTCGGGAGGAAGAGTGAGCTCAGCGGGTCGTGACGTTGGATCTGGATGGAGTCGCGTGCCAGGAAAAGCGGGGGGAAAAAAAAATAGAAAAATTCACCAGGACCAAAGGGAAAAAATTCCTCAAGTGTTATTTCATCGCCGAGAAGCAAAATGAATCGTCCTTGGGCAGCTCGCGTGGGCGTTTCAAAGCGAGAAGCTGCCGACTCCGCATCAAACCCTCCTGATAAGTGATTTCCATTTCTCATCTCTGCGATCCGATGGGAGCAGGGCTTTCCTCCAAACTCCGCTCCCCCCCTCCCGCAGACCGGATTAAAAAGCGCTATTGATTTATTTTTTTTTCTGTTTATTTTTGCCCTTTTTACTGGAACTTACAAAACCAGCCCTGAGCAAACCTCTGGTTTGCCTTTCCAACGGCGCTGGGCGAAAGCACTTGACTTTAAACTCTGCAGTGGGAGTTGCAGCTGACCTATTTTCTACGTGTTTCTCCTGCAACGGTAGCAAAAACATTTTCACATTTAAAGGTGCTCTCGGTATTAAGATCATGGGATCATTTCTGTGTTAAACTGTCCGGAATCAAAAGAACTTGCTGAAAATTGCAGTGGTACCAGTTGCACTGCGGGGTATTTCTTTCATTATAAAAGTTTTTCTCCTTTTTTTTCTGGTAGCTGATGGCTTTGTCAAGTTGTCACATCACCCTGTCTGTGTCCCCCTGCCCCAAGGCAGTGGAGAGGGTTAAGGATTTGTGCTCAGTGTCGGCCGGCTGGGGAGCACAGCCAGGAAACTTCCTGATTTCAGTTCAAAAAAAGCATCGCATTCACTCTGGGGGAGAAGGGATCAAAGGTTCAGAGCAGTTCTTGGTTGGAGATCAGTTTCGTTTCTTGATTGTCCAGGCACGCAGCAGAAATCCACGCCCGTTCCCCTCGCCCCCCAAACCTGAAATGGGTAAAATAAACAGGTTTTGTTCCGTCTGAGACCTGAAGGTTTCCTCTGTTCCCCAGCCACGGCGCAGCATCCCCCCGACGAGCTTTGCTGGATCTTGGTCCCACTGACCCGTAGTGTAACGGATCGCCAGGGCCCTTTCGGGGTGCCGACATCGCCGACCTTGTGTGAAAACACCCTTGGTGCTCTGTTTCCAGCACGCTCTGACGCGCAGTCGTTATTCCCGCTGATCCGTACCGCTGCCGAGCCGTGCGCCCTTGCTCCCGGCTTTTTGCGGTGAAGGTGGTGGGTCCGGTTGGACGCTCAGAGCCCATGCTGGATGCGGCCGCGCTGTGGGCTGACCACATCGCCACAGTAGCTCTACTAAACTTGTGGTGTGCCGAGATTTCTTTTCCTCTGCTTTCATCCTGTTTTCCCCTGGTTTTGGATGGCAAAGGACATCGCTCCTGGCCAGAACAGCTCTGAGATTTCCCCCTCTGCTCCATGCCAGGCGGAGGCGATGCGGCCACGTGGCATCTCAGCATCTCTCGGGTGACAGCGATGCTAGTTTCGGGGGCTGGCTCTGCAGCTGCTTGCGATTTTCCCACCACCGTGCTGCAGATCCTCACGCTGGAGCAGCTCCAGAGGTGGAGCTGAAGGAAATTCCTTCCAGCTGCTTGAGGTCAGGGCTTCGCTTTTCTTTTGGGGTTCACGAGGGGGTTTATTTTTGCCTGCGAGTTAAAAGCAGGCATCTCTCGCTGCTGCTTTTTAAACACTTGGAAAAATCTCTTTTTTTTTTCTTTTAAATACTGTCCTGTTAGGCATACCCATTAAATAACCTTCAAGTTGTACATTCATTGCATGGAAGAATACCCTGCTTCACAATACAACTTAGGGTATTTCAGGAAGGTCTTGTCAGCTGCTCACAGTTTAACTTCCAACCGAGTTAATAACCATTTTGGTCAAAGCCCGCTGCGGACTTGCGTAACGCCTTTGAAACTCGAGACGCCGTTTGCGCCCGCTTGAAATATTTCCCATCGATAAAATATTTCAGCTTGGAGTTTCGCCACGGCTTAGCGTTTTCCTTTCCCCAAGGTTCGTGGTTTCGATTGGGCGACGGAAACCTGCGTGTATCTGGATTTGTGAATTTTTAAAGTTCGATCTTTCCCGGAGATGGGTTGGCTTGGCCAGCTTGGCTGGTGGGTTGCTGCGGGGACTCGGACCACCAGCTCCATCCAGTTCTCCCAGTTAATGGTTCAGGAGGTTCAGGCCAGCCTGGGTTTGCATTGAATCCCTGTTGAGGAAGTTGTTCATCTCGAAAACATAAGGGAAATCCCTCTGGAAGTGGGGTTTTATTTACAACAGCAGAGGCAGAAACCACCCCTCTGCCCAGTGTGTGGACTATATTTAGGTGCGATGCGCAGTGCTCACATGGCCCCTTTGCGTGCTGGTGTTATAAATAAATAATAATAAAATAAATTTTAAAAAAGGATGAATAGCTCCTTTTAAGAAGTAAGACCCAGAGAAGGAGCGCACAGTGCAAATCCACGCGGCTAAGCTGCTGGAAAGAAAAAATTTGCGGCTTTCAGCCTGTGAATGGCGCTTGGGTATCACCCCCCGGCCTCAGCGACCGTGGTTCTCCTGCCTCACTGCCCTGCTCCCTGCCTCAGTTTCTCTACCTTTAAGAAGATAATTGCCTCCTTTATTAATCCCTTTGAGATCTCCAGATGAAAGCTCTGGGTAAGAGGTTGACCTTGATTATTAAGCGCATTAAGTGCTTGCTATGATTATAATAGGGCTTAATTTGGCTAGGTGGCTTACTTAGGTTTGCCTTTAACATCCCAACTTGTAATCAAAGCACTGCAAAGTCAGCGAGTTAATGCTGACCCGTAACTCTTCACTTCCTGACTTCTGGGTATGCCATTAACCGTAACTTGGCTTTTAATTAAAGCTCAGTTTTGTAGTCATTGAAGAAACGGGGCTGCGCTCAGCCCCGCGCGGCTGGTTCATTGGAGGGTGTAACGAAGGAGGAGGCGCGGAGCTCGGGTCACTCTTTGTGCCGTTGCCATCCCCGGCTCTCTCTGCATCCCCGTCGCAAGGACATCGCCGTTGCTTTTTATTTTTGCAAGCTGTCGTATCGTTAAATAAATAGTCTCCAGTTCCCTCCCGGTTGGAGCCTGGGAAAATCAGATTTTTCTCTCCTTTGCTTTAGTTGAAGGTGTTTGCAATATATAGAGCTTGCAGTACAAAGAAACATCCATGAGCATATATATATTTATCATAGAATATGTTAGAAGGGATCCCTAAGGCCCACCAGCCCAACCCCTGGCCCCACACAGGCCCAGCCCCATCACAGCAGATGACTGAGAGCGTTGGCCAGACGCTGCTTGAACTCAGCCCAGCTCGGGGCGGTGACCACTGCCCTGGGGAGCCTGTGCCAGGGCCCCACCACCCTCTGGGGGAAGAACCTTCTCCTGATCTCCACCCTAACCCTCCCCTGGGGCGGCTCCAGGCCGTTCCCTGGGGTTCTGTGCTGGGCACCAGAGGGAGGAGATCAGCGCCTGCCCCTTGGCTCCCCCTCGGGAGGAAGCTGGAGGCCCCATGAGCTCTGCCCTCAGCCTCCTCTTCTCCAGGCTGAACAAGCCCAGGGCCTTCAGCCTCTCCTCACACGCCTGCCCCTCCAGACCCTTCCCCACCTTTGTTCCCTCCTCTGGACACTCCCCAACAGTTTTATGCCCTTTTTGTGCTGTGGCGCCCAAACCTGCCCCCAGCACTGGAGGTGAGGCCGCCCCAGCGCAGGGCAGAGTGGGACCATCCCGTCCCTGGCCCGGCTGGCAGTGCCATGCTTGGTGCCTCCCAGGACACGGTTGGCCTTCCTGGCAGCCTGGGCACACTGCTGGCTCATGTTCAACATGATTATATATTTACTTTTTCTTTCCTTCTGCATGCTTCCCAGCCCTCAACGTTAGCGATCCGCTCCCTGCAGTTTCATGCTCTACAAGGACAGACAGACCCAATGGTCCCAGTCGCAGTGAGAGACGCTGGCAGAAATGGGGCATCCAGCAGGCACCTGCCCAAATTCCCCACTGCTTCATCTCTGTCGTTGCAGCAGGTTGGTTTTATAGACAAGGAGCACGTCAGCATCTTCCCCACCGCTGATAACCTCACGCTGCAGAGAGGGTCCCATCCAGCCCTTGGGAAATCCTCCCCTCTGTAAGGGTTCTGTGGTGCCAACCCACTTTTCTCCAAGCAGTTCATGGCCCCCATCCCGGGGGTGGTGGGTGCCCCAGGAGGGGCATCTCCCTGCGCTGAAATCCCTTCATCAGGGAGAGAGCAACAGGGAGGCTTTTGTTCTGCACCAGGAACTTTTCATCCTTCTTTACGGCTCCTTTTCTATTTCTTTTGGCTGCGCTCTTGCAAATCTGAAGCAGATTAACATACAGTTCCTTCCCCCTGCTCTCCTAGAAAAAAAACCCAACCCCAAAGCTTGGCTGCTTAAAATCATCAGATTTCAGTGAAGTCTTTTAAAGTTAACAGTTTCCTGGATCCTGCGCAGGCACGCTTATTTTTTCCTTCTTACCTCCATCTTTTTTTGCCGTAATGTTTCTTGGCTGTTGCAGCCAGAGAGGGAGCACCAGGGTAGCTCCAACGTGGAGGAGGTTTTTTCACATGGGGGTCGGATGACTCGGGTGTGGGACTCCCTCGACTTGCACCACAGGGGACCAAAGGCTTGTCCCCAGGAGGCAGAGTCCTCGTGGTACAGCTGACAGATAGGTCGTGGCTGCATCAGAGATGTCCTTTTGGGGCAAAATATTAGGAAAGTGGTACCACTGGAAGAAGAGAGCAGGATGCTGCGTGTGGGATGGAGCTCCGTTTCTACTGACCGTTTGTTTGCAGCGGGCTGTGATGGTTTGTGGCTGCGGCCAAGGTCCTGGGGACTGGTAGAAGAGCTGCACGACTCCGGCTGGACACGACTTTAAGGTGTTTTCCTGGCTCAGTGAGATTTGCTGCCCTGAATGCAGCCTGGATCTTCCTTGCTGCTGTGTCTGCTTTTATTCTCGGTCTGCTGTGGCATCTCCTGGTGGCAGAGCTGAACCGAAGCCGCTGGCTCTGGTAAGGAGAGCATCAAAAGTTCAAGGAATTGGGAAGTAAAATTATAGTCCAGTGCTGGTTGGTTTCGTTGCCTCTTCTCCAAGAGTGGTCTCTCCTTCCTTGCAAAAAATGACCCGAAGCTTCCCCAGGCGGAGGATGTTTGACTTTTCTCTTGGGTGGTTGAGGAACTGGAACCAGCCAACCTTGGCCAACGCCAGTGAATATCAACACAAGCCTGAGGGCAAGCAGGGACAGCCTGAGCCTTGTCCTCCAGCCGAAACATCCTCTGTCACGTGAGCGTGACCAAGGGGAGAGCCCCTGAACCATCTAAAATCCCTTTGACCCAGCAAACGGCACAGAGATGAAAACCAAACCCAACCCTACGCAGCTCAGCCTCGCTGCGCATTAACTCTGCCGGAGCAGGGAACAAAGGTTTGGGGGCTGGTTTTGGCTTTTTTTAATTTACTTGCAAAGCAAAACGGCTCGGCTGAGCTGAGCGGAGCACGCGTTGGTGGAGGAGTGCGAGCTGCTGGGTGGTTCAGCTATAAAATCTCATCCCCACCAGCGCTCGCAGGGGGGTGTGCCGGCTCCTCGAGCTCTTGTAGCATTTCCACGTTGGCCGGGAGAGTTTCTGAACATGCGTGTTGGTCTCTGGAGGCTTTAATCAAATCCAGGCTTCACCAGAAATCGCCTCGAAACTTCCAGCGAGCTGAGAAAACCGAAAGCAGCCGGGGCGAGGAGGCTCTCAGGCGGGCGTTCGGTGCCAGCGGGGATGCTGCCGTCGGCGAGGGGCGCCAGGAGGGTGCGGGCGAGGGGCTAGTGCCGGCGGAGCATCCGGGATGAAAGGTGAGCCTGCTCCCTGCGGAGCGGCTGGGGAGCATGTAACGTATATACGAGCAATGCATATAGGATGGGAGGATAGAGGAGGGGAGGGCGGCAGGGGAGGCTGAAAAAAAGGGGGTCTCAAGGGGGAAAGGAGATGCAGGAGCAAGGATGCTGCTTGGAGTGGGGCATTCGGGGAATGCTTTGCTTTTTTTGGAGCATTGGTCCCTGGCACGTTTGCGTTCAGATCCCGCGGTTTCCCCGCCGTCTCCTCACCCTATGCAAAATGAGGAGCTGTGCAATTAATGCATCGCTGAAAACTCCCTGCTCCGGGGGAGGGTTTTGTTATCCCTCGGTAATTGTATTTGAGAAGCGGGGTTCAGACTGCAGGTACTTTCCCTGGTTGTTGTGAAACTTTTAATTGCATGCCGCGTCCAGCCCTCTCCCGTGGGCAGAAAGGAAAACAAGGCGTATTTTTTAACTTGCTTTTCTAAGCTGGGGGTGGGTGAAATTTATGCCTGGCCAGATACGGTTGTGATCAGTCAAGGATGAATGGCTCAGAGAATGATTGCAATAAAAAGGAATAATAAGAAGAAATAATAAATATGTGCTTTCCAGCTACGAGTTTCGTGCGTTACCGTGGCGAGGAGATTTTTACAATGATACAGAAACATCGGGCTGGTTTTCTCCCTGACTCCCAAAAAACACCCAGTTAGGGTTATTGTAAAATATTAGTGTCCTGCCCAATGAAGCGTAAAACTAAAATCATGGGAGAGATGATACGCTGAAGTGGTTATCCCAGACAGCTGCTCTGGTTTAACTGGGTCTCTCCGAGGGGAGGGTCACGCGTCCGAGACGTGCTACGTCAACAGCCGAAACCACCGCATCTGCCTCTCGGCCGCTGCCTGCGCGTGCTCCAGGGTTTTGCTGGGGGGAAGCAGCCTGGAGGAATAAAGCCAAAACCTGTAAAAATGCCCTTAAACCACCAAACCCAGACTTCACGTAGTAAAACCCAAAACCCTGCGGCCCCTATAATTTCTCAGTGGTGCTGCCGTATGGCATGGGAACATCTTCATCTCCTCTCCTTTCTGCCAGGGATGTGCTGGCAGGGTGTTGAACCTGCGCCGGTTCGTGTGCTCGAAGGTTTTGGAGGGGGGATTTCTGTGGAATGAGGACTCCGTCTCGGGAAGGAAGGGAAGGAAAACCTACCTTGCTATAAGGCTTTTAATATTTTGGTCTAATTAATGAGGGGTTTGGGGGGCATTGGCTGCAGCCAGGGCTGCAAATCCCCGTCGCCCATCTGATACAGCGTTTAAGTTGAAGGATGACGTGTGTCAGGAAGAGGGGAAAATAGCTGGAGGAGCAGCTCACAGCAGGAGAAGAAAAATCTGAGCCCCGGCTGATCCAGCCCTGCTTTGTTTTCAGGGTTGCTGGGCTGGGAGCTCGGTTTTGGACAGGAATGCCTTTGCCCCAGGAGGGCGAGAGCGAGAAGGCAGCGCTGCTGGCTGCCCTCTCCTTGCTCCCCGCTGCCTTTGGAGGGGCCGTTGGTCTCCTCCAAGGGCATCTCATGCTGCTGAAGGAGCCTCATGACCATGTGTTTTCTCCTTGTCTCCTCAGCCTACCCATGAGCTCGGACTTCCAGCATTACAGTTTCAGGATGCCGAACATCGGATTCCAGAACCTTCCTCTCAACATATACATCGTGGTTTTCGGTACGGCCATCTTCGTCTTCATCCTCAGTTTGCTCTTCTGTTGCTACTTGATCAGGTAAGGGCATTTTCCCCGACTGATTTCAACATCCGCCCTGGTTCAGACCAAGCCCAGCACCGACCCTCCATCCCAAAACAAGGGTGGCGTCACCATATCTTGCCAAACTGATGTGACCCATGAAAAAGGTTTAACTTTCCCTCGTCGTCAAGCTCAGCCCAGCGTTCATCCCTAACAGAGCCAACAGTTCTGGTGAACACCAAACACTGTCTGCCCAGCACAGTTGGAGCTGCCAGTCCTGCAGGGCAGTTACATTATCTGCCTTAAAAACAGCAGAGAGATTTGTACGTATGCTCAAGCAGCAGTGAAAACATGGTTGGCGTCTCAAAAAAAGGGAAAGGGGATGGTTTACGGTTCTTGCTTAATGTTTCAACACGTTTTCTCCTTTAATGAGTAACTTGTGTACTGTGTGCTTAAGAAATGTTTAATACCTGCTCCGTGCGTTATTGTACACAAATTGCTCATTCAACAGCGCAGTTTAGGGATTAATGATGCAGGGTTGATTTGTTAGTCTGAGTAATGGGAAATGAGACAGGAGGGTTAAAGGTTGTTCCAGTTTGGGGCTCGGTTTAATAATTTTATGGGCTGTTGCGGGGAGAGTTGGGCCACTCATCAAATTGCAGAATCCCAGACTGGTTTGGGTGGAAGGGACCTCACAGCCCATCTAGTTCCACCCCCTGCCATGGGCAGGGACACCCCCACCAGCCCAGGCTGCCCAAAGCCCCATCCAGCCTGGCCTTGGGCACTGCCAGGGAGCCAGGGGCAGCCACAGCTTCTCGGGGCACCCTGTGCCAGGGCCTCAGCACCCTCCCAGGGAAGGATTGCTGCCTCCCAGCTCAGCTCCAGCTCCCCTCCTGCAGCTTCAGGCCCTTCCCCTTGGCCTGGCCCCCCCTGCCCTGCAACCAGCCCCTCTCCAGCTTTCCTGCAGCCCCTGCAGGCACTGGGAGGGTGTTGAAGACATTTTGTCCTGCTTTTGTAGACCAGACAAGTAAGATTTCAGTGTCACCTTCTAAATATTTTATAATTTCCACCTATTTTCAGCTCTGTATGAAGCAAAGCCTCATAAAACTTGCGGATGAGCCCAAACCCAGGCTTACCCAGGGGTGATCTGGGCTGCCTGGGCATCAGATCTTCACTTTTGCCTGCAGTTACGCAGAAGAAAAGTGTTTGAAGGTGCAATGCATCTGTCCACCCTGGCAGACAAGGCAGGAACAGATCGAGGGGTCGTCCCTGCCCACGCGATTTGTATCTTGGTGCCTGATGTTAACAAAGTCTGTGCTGGGATATTGCATCTGCGTCCAGCGTCACATTTTAACTGGGACACCGGTGGGAGGGGATGCAAAAAAAAAAAAAAAAAAATAAATGGTGTTCAGAAGGCTCAAGGACATGTTCGGCCCAGATTGAGCTTGAATCTGTATGGCTTGCTTGCAAAATGCAGAGGTGTTTGCACTTCCAGAGTATTTTCCTGGGCACTGGGTCTTGCTGGGTGTGTTCTGCCCCAGAGATGAAATAACAAATAGTAATGTCTGGAAGATCAAGCCAGAAAATCTTTAAATTTAGAAGTTGGAGGCGTGTTGTAAGAGAGGGTGAATAACTGGTGAAACAAGCCAGCAAGGGAAGTGGCAAGTCCTCCGTCTCTTCATGTCTTTAAATCAAGACAGAGGACCTTTCTGGATGAGACCTTGTTGGCTCCTGTTCCCTGGAGTAATGAAGTGCTATTTAACGACCTGTGATAGATGGGAGGTTGGATTAGATCATCTAATGATCCCTTTTAGCCCTAAACTCTGTGGAGACTCTATTAATCGCTCTTCAAGCCACCACCCCCAGCTCTATTATTGGCAAAATAGAGGCAAACAAGAATCCTCCAGCCCCCGTTTGGAGGGGTTTGGCAGTACCGACGTACCCCAGGAGCATCCACCTCCTTTGAAGCTGCTGTGTCCCCTCAGTAAGTGTGGGGTATAAAAGCTTGAGCTTGGAAAGCCTCCTTGGATGGACAGCGGGACAAGGACTACCATGCAGAAGCAGAGCATCCCAGACAATTGCTCTGGGAAGGGTTTGCCATGTCGCTTCCCTTCAGCGCCGTTTAACACCGAAGCATGGCTGGTGCCCGGCTGCGTAGCAAGTAAATACTCGTAGCCTGCGGCAGGAGGGTTTGGTATACAGAGTAAGATACTGAATTTAAATGGAATTTTTCCCTCTCCCAAACCAGCTGCTAAAGCCTCCTGGATTACCCCGTGCATTCCTGACCCCTTCTGTAATGAGATGCGTGGCTTTAATACAGAATTACATCTGGAGGCTGTATAAAACAGAGGTGTTAATTTAACGAGCAGATGCAGCGTGGATCGCACCGTGTCGTCGCAGAGAAACCGACCCAGGGCAGAGGGATGTGGGCAGGGACGGTCCCATCGGGAGCCCCGGGGCTCCGCTTGCGCCCACGGGGATTATTTGCAGGTAACAGCGGCTCATGGCTATCCCCAGGCCCTGCTTAGGTGCAGAGGCAGCGCAGCCCATCCTCTTCCTCTCCCTCATCTCTCATGACTCACGCATTTGCAAGTATTTGGCAAATAAGGAGGAGAGCTCGTGACACCGTCCTCCGGGCCCTGGTTCTCATCGCCTGCTCCGTATCAGAGCATCCCTGCTCTGCATCCCCCTGGAATCTTCCATCCGGAGCGCGGAGGAGCCAATATCGGGTGTATTTACCCCTGATCGCAGAGCTGGCGGCATTAAATAAAGGATGTGCCGGGGGAGGAGGGCACGTGGGCTGCGCGTCGCAAGCGTGTCGGTACGGAGCGCGCTGCCCGCTCCGGCGGGAGGAAGGAAGAAGTGATGTTTCTAATCGGTTTGGCCCGAAATGGAGCCCGATCGGAATTGCAGCCCAAAGCACAGCAAAGTTCATCGCTGTCCGTGCGCAGTCCAGGTGAATCTCGAGCTCTACTGCCGCTGCAGACCACGCTGCTGCAAGATGTGGGTCCCGCCCCCGCGGCTGCTGCCTCTGCTTGGAAAAAATTTATAAAGCAAAAAAGAAAAGTGAAGAAAAAGGAAATTAAAATCTGCAGGCCACCGTTGTGTCTGATCCCTGCTGCTTTTGTGACAGCAGTAACCTCCTGTTGCCTCGGTCCCCAAAACCCACCTCAGAAGGGTGCTGCGCCGAGCGATGCTGTGCGTTCCTAGCGCCTGAGAGGCGTGCACGCTCGCCGTGGGTAAAAGCTGCGGCATCCTCTCTGCTCCTGCTTTGCTGCGGGTTGCACAGCGCTTGAATCTGCCCGGACTAGAGCAGCGCAGCGTCTGCGGCGGGCGCGGGGGACGTAGCCCTTACAGAGCCCGGTTTCAGAGGGCTCTGTCCTGCCTTCAAACCCGCCAGGGGCAAACGCAGCGGTTGGCTTCGGAGAGCACGGGCTGGGGAGAGCGGCGGGGTGAAGAGCGCCGGTGCCTTTCTCCTGGTTCTACTGTGAAACGGCCAATAAGCAGATCTTGGTGTAAACCTGCAAAAATCCTTTTGCTCTCCATCTCATTCCTGCAATCGTTCACTGGCTGTAGATGACTCAGAGTCACCCGGAGAAACGGGGTGCTCCCTTTCCCGCGGGAGGTGCGGAAAGCTGGGGAAGAGACCGCAAAATCTGCGAGAGGCGGTTATTAAATTAGGGATGGGTGAGGGCCTGCGCACACATGGTCCCCAGCCACGCGCTGGCTTTTAAGACCCTGTGTGGTCCCTTATCTACATCAGCCATCTGCCAGAAATTCCTCCGGAGCCGCAGCTCTTGACAGGAGATGGATGAAGTCCTGGGTCTGATGGGGAATAACGCCTGCCGGGATCCGGGCTCTCATGCCGACAGCTGCGCTGGGTCCGACGGGGATCCATCTGGCCCACGGTCCCGGCTTTGAAAAGAAAGCGTGAAGGAGCAGACCGAGCACCAGATGTGCTCGTGCCGTTCCCCAGGACCTTCGGGGAGGTGGCGTTTTTGGGATGGGTTGGGTTTTTTTTGGCAAATCTCTCCGTGTAGCTCAGCACCACCCCATGCTGTTGAGCACCCCCGCTGCAGGGATCCGTGGCCAGGCAAACGCTTCTCCCCCATCGCTGGACTGGGTGCCACCGCCGCATCTGCAGACGCTTGGGCTTGTGCTGCGTGACACCTTCCCTCTGGTGGCTTTGGGCCTGGTAAGCTGAAGCCTCGGCGGCTGCTCGGCGCTCCGTAAGACAGACGCTTTTCCCCGTGCTGGGAGGGTTTTTTCCCTCCCCTTGTATGTGGTCTCCAGCCGCGCATCTTGCTTTGCCCCATCTGGGTCTCATAACCGGTTTCCCAGCAGCCGGGATCCCTGCGGATTGAGCTGGTTTCATCCTGTTTTCTCTATTGTTCGTGCATCTTCTGCTCGTGTTTGTGCTCGGGGTCGTTGGCGGGGGGATGCGACCCCGGCTTCTTCCTGCCTGTGGCTCTGCGGGCAGGGTCCCTGCCAGGCAGCAGCGTTAGGAGAGGAGGGATGGCTCCCCACTAAATTCGGGGCTCAGGAACTGACTCACTGCAACTCTCTCGGCAGCATTAAGGTGCATTTTCACCCGTTCCTCGACTTCTAAGGCCCATGACATTTTGGGGTGGTTTTCAAGGAAAAGGGGCTACAATACATTTTTACATCCTGTTTTTATATGTCACCCACTGCAGCCCTGTGCGAGCAGAAATCCTCCGAGAGCTCGAGGTGAAACAGCCCGGCTTCGAGACAGCCCCCAGAATATTTTCAGAGAAGTGAAGTGACAGACAAGGGGGTTTCCCGTCTGAAATCACACTCGAGGTTGGCTGCGGAGAAGGTTCCTACGGCTCCCCAAGCCCTGCAGACTCACACTGACATCTTATTAAAAGTCCTTGGCCAACTCTTTAGCCTTGATGAGTTTTCAGAGCACTTCGCTAAATGCCTTGTCTTCTAATGAGAAGCAATATTAATTAGTTTGGGGTTTTTTAAACTTACTTTGGGAGTGTAACGGGTTTCTCTGGCCAGCTGATGCCGTGGCAAATGGGTTGCTCTTTGTTCTGCCGTGGAAAGATGTCTTGTTAGTAATGGTTTGAACTGGGAACTATGGAGGGATGTGATGTGGTTTTGTATTTGCTGTTTCACTCGGTCCCCAGGAGTGGGGGCAAATGCTCCCACCCATGTCTCCTGGAGAGGGGAGGCTGGAGAAGGAGGGGATGGGATAAAGACCCCCAAAATTCCAACATAGATGTTAATTCTCCTGCGGGTTTTGGCAGCTCATCATCTCTGGTTGTTAATTTGTCTCCTGTGAGGAGGCGAGAGGTGGAAGCAGTCCCGTTGCTCCTCTTCCAAAGCTTTCTGCTCCGGTGTTGTCTTGGGACAAGTCGCTGTCCTTTGCTTGCTCAACCAGGCAGATGCCCTCTGTCTGGTTTTTCCTGGGAGTTGGGGAGGCAGAGGCAGCTCGACTGATCTTATAATTGAATATAAACTGTGTTTGAGGAACCCAGCATCGCCCGAGCAGCACGATGCGGGCTTCGGTGGGAAACCTCTGCGTGGGGAGGTCTCCTTCCCCATCCTTGCTCAAGCAGGAGTAGTTTTCCTCAGGTCTGAATACCCATCGCCTGGAAAAAGGCGCCGCATCCCATCCAGGAATTGTTGGCAGCGGAAGAAGTTGGAAACTGGGGGTATTTATGGCGCCTCGTGACTTACTCGGCAGCTTTTGCCGGTCGTAATGGCGCAGATGACGTCTGCGGGGAAAATTCGGGAGGTCAAAAGAGGAACAGGGAAGGAGGTTGGGCACTTCTGGGTGGAGGTGTCACCTTCCCTGCCACAGGGAGAGCTGGCTGTCGCTCGCGCAAGGCGACACGCGTCGTCTTGTGTGGCCGTTGTGGTTTCCAAAATGAAAAAAGCTAAAAAAAAAAAATACATTAACCCTGGAGTGGAGGGAAATTACATGTTTGAAGTATTACAGTAAACCTGATTTATTTGTAATTTTGCCTGTCTTCACGTTTCTCCCTGTTTTGATTGCAGGCTCAGGCATCAAGCACACAAAGAGCTTTACGCCTACAAACAGGTGAGGCGATACACAGGAAGTTGTCTTCTTCCCGTCCGCTTAGTGCCAAATCCAGGTTGGAGCAGGCACTCCGTCGGGTTTCCTCAGACTGCTGTTCTTGGGAGGCTTTTGGTCTGCGAAGAGAAGTCGTAACGCCCTGGCAAGCCTCTGTCCCTGCTGGTTTAATGTTTTTTCTACCAGCCGGGCACTCCAGGAGCATCGCTCACTAAAAGCCTGCAGGTCTCTGCATTTTCAGACGAGGTCCCTGAGCAGTGGGGACTCCTCCACCCCTGGAGCACCTCAGCTGAGCAACCTCTCCAAACCCTCACCCTGTTTCCCCCTGGCGAGCAGTAATGCCGTCGCTTCCCCCGTAGTCGAATGATGTTTTGTGGGGTCTGAATCTGCTCCCCAAGTTAGACCTGGCTGCTCTGGACCACCACCAGCCACGGGACTCTCACAGGGAACACCTCCACGCCACGTTGGCTGTTTTCTGCCTGCACCCACGTGCACCAACACCCGTGCTAAACACGGCCGAGAGATCGGTGTCAGGGCGGTGCTTCACCGTCCTGCTTGCTCCAGGGCTTGTGTCATTTTTCTGCCTCCGATCTGTCGTTCCAGCAGGAACCTGGGAGAAGTTGGGCTGACACGGTAACATGTGGTTGTCCTGGATTTAGGGCCCTCTCCAGGTGTTCAGCCTGGATGGAGTGAAATCGCAGTGGCAGATGTCCACGCAGGAGCTCGCTGCACAGTGTAGGAGCCCAGGAGGTTTAAATCTGGGAGGAGACCTCCTGGATTTGGTCCTGGTGTTAGTGGGTACAGCTGTGCCGGCACTGCCTTCCTCCCGTTCCTGTGCAGGGGGGAAGGCCTGATGTGCTCCCTGGCTGCGCTGGGTTTACTGGGGCTTTCCAGTTCTGCTGGGACGCTGAGTGGGTGCTAAATCTCTCGTTACGGACATTTTTCCTGCAAATGCTCGTGGCAGAAGCTGTGTGCTGACCCCAGCGCTCTGTCTTACAGGTTATACTCAAGGAAAAAGTGAAGGAGCTGAACCTACACGAGGTGAGTACGCCCTTAGCAGCAAAGACTCCTTCACCCTCCTCTTCCTCGCGCTGGGGAGGGGATGGGGGTGAGGCGCAGGCAGGAGGGTGCAGAACCTCACCATATAACTCGTTTGGGAGCCGAACGTCGGGCCCGCTTGCTGCCGGCGGCCGGGGGGGCTTCGGCGGCCCTGCCCCGTTAAC
>VWZZ01003689.1:115005-164225 GCA_013399095.1 Psophia crepitans | reverse complement strand
CGGAGGGGAGCGCCCTGGGGCTCTCCTTACCCGGTTGGCGGAGAGGACCTGCCGGTAGCGCTCCTCCTCCGCAGGCAGGGCAGGGAACTGTTGCATGGAGAACATGCTCTGGCTGCTGCTGAACCCGCTTCGCTCTGGCCGCCCTCCACCCACCCTTCTCTACCTCGGTGTCTGACGAGCCGCTGCCGCTCGCCACCCGCACATCCACACTTGCGGGGGGGGCTCCGCATTTTGTCTTCTCGGCAGACTCCCCCTCCCCCCTCCTCCACCCAATAATAATAAACCTCCGCGAGAAAGCCGCCACATCCCCACCCCTTTTGCACACAAGTCTCTACCCCTTGGGGACAAGCTGAGAGACAGCCCACTTGCTAATTTCCCCCTAAAGCCGTCCCTCAGGGAGGGCGAATGAGGTGGCCACAGCCTTTGCCCCCCCTCCCCGGTGAAGGATGTCTCGTCACGCCGCGAAGGGCTCCAGGTGACAAGGCAAGCGTGAGCCAGGGACGGTGTGCAGAGCTCTCCCCTCGCACCCCTTACCTTGGCTCGCTGGGGCTCTGTCGCGGCCGAGGGACCTGGGCCGTTCCCGCAGCGCCCCGGGGTTGCCGGCGAGTCCCCGGGTCGCCCCGATACGCGGTTGGGCTGGAGCGATCCGAGGCCACCCCAGCGCACGGACCTACCGGCGCTCCCGGCCCGCCGAGTTGGAGTGCGGAGTTCAGAGCGGGGGCGGATGGCAAGCCCGGGCCGGGCTCCCGGGTCCATCCATCCACGGTTCCCGGGCGCAGGAGGGCCCGCCTGCCTTCGGGGTGCTCTTTATGTGCGTTACGGTCATGCAGAGACTTTCGTTTCACCCTAGGGATAGGAAGTTTCGCGCCTATAGGGACTGCAGCGCTTTCACCCGTAGCACAATGGCTTGCCTTCCCCCGACCGATCCTCCTTATCTCCAAAAAGAAGGCTGGAAGCGGTGCCGGGCGCTGCCGCCGACACGGCAGAAGCGGAGGGAGAGGGGCTCCGGCGGGAGGAAGCTCTCCCGGATCCGGAGACAGGTTTCTCCAGCTNCGCGCCTATAGGGACTGCAGCGCTTTCACCCGTAGCACAATGGCTTGCCTTCCCCCGACCGATCCTCCTTATCTCCAAAAAGAAGGCTGGAAGCGGTGCCGGGCGCTGCCGCCGACACGGCAGAAGCGGAGGGAGAGGGGCTCCGGCGGGAGGAAGCTCTCCCGGATCCGGAGACAGGTTTCTCCAGCTCTCTCCCCGCAGTGAGGCTCCGGTCCCAGCCCCGCCGGGGGCCACGCAAGCCGGCCGTGCCCCGTCCCCCCGTGCGAGGAAGCGCTGCGCGGGAGGCCAGCGCCGGCCGCTGCACCTGTCCCCGCGCCGGTCCGGCCGCGACCGACCCCAAGGTCCTCAGAGGAGGGGAGGTGTTGCAAACCTCTTGAGGCAAAGCTCTCACGCCAAGAGGTATGTGCCGCCTGAAGCAGCAAATGACAGAGCAAATGCCCCACCCCCATGAGACGTCGCCTTTTAAGACTTGCATTTTGATGCCTTTGTTCCCTCTTCCCTGGATCTGCATCCAAAGATGTCGAGTCTGACTGAAGCCCGGGTCTGTCTACACAACGGAGCTCGCAAGAGCTGTCCAAGGATAAAGTCAACGGGTCAAAAATGATGCCTGGTGGGCAGAAGTGGGCGCTGCCAGAACAAAAGGGTCCAGGACCCTTCCGGGAGCCACAGAGAGCTGTCACTGGCACCCTGACTGGGTTCCGAGATGACATTTGTAAAACAGAAGGGCTTCCAGTTTTTCGCCGTGCGTGTTTCAGCACTTCCAAAGTGCTATCATTCAGAATGTGAGCCAGAAAACACCCCAAAAATATGAACAACCACCTCAACATGCATATGACTTCTATCCTTGGTAACCACCCTTGGCTATCAGTGAGGACGACACCTCTCATACATAGAATTTGTTTATACGCGTTTAAGACAAACACTTCTTCCTAGTTTTCCAGCTGTCTTTATTTCCATACCTTCAGATTTAGGCCCTGTCACTTTCCATCTGCGTGCAAACTATGGGACAGAGACGGGGCGCCCTGTGCTTCTGGAGCGCCACTGCACGCAGGTAACTCCTGCTCGTGGTATTTCAGTCCTGCATTATCTTCACCCAACAGAGCAAAGTCCCAGCGCAGGAAAACAGTGGTTTTGTTTTTAAAACAATCACACAAATAATAGGAAGAGCAGAGACACAGAAGCAAGACCATTTATGCAAAATCTTCAAATTGCTTAATGTAAAACAACAACTATTTTGTGTCATAATGCTGATAAAAAAGAATCAAACCATAATTCATTATTTATTACACTATTTTTGAGAGATTAGTTAGCACTGTCAAAAATGACAATAAGAACAAATGAAAACTGAAATCCAAGAGGTGCAATACGTGGCTCGGGCTGCAAGGCCAGCTTGGCCTTGGATGGAGGATGTCTTCTCTCCAGCAGCAGTACCGTGACTTCCAAACCACAACCCATGTCGACTCCTAAGCTCACCCTGATTTCCTCGAGTGGGGAGCCATTTGTTGCAGTTTCACAACCACAAGATTCAGCCACAGTGTACAGCACACAGAGAAAACCTAACCCGAGTTCTGGTTTTGTTGGCAATTTTATGGAAATCACTGCAGGAGAAACAATTATTTAGATTAAATAATACTCGGTTGAATTAAGGCACAGTTCCCTCAGAGTATGACTTATTTTTAGAGAGCTGCCATTAAGCCTACCTTATGACTGACTTTAATATATTACAGAGCTTGTGTTGATACATTACCCATACCAGAAACTCATTTTCTCGTAGCATGGCATACAAACATTTTAATGCAGAGTCCAAATAATTCATTAGCATGTAACCATTAGTGGAAAGAAGTAAGCATGTCTCATTATGCTGTAACTCATTTGACTTAATTTGACTTTTTTCTAATTTTTACCTTGCATTTCCCTTCCTAGTAAATACAGACCACCACAGTACCTTGATTTTATAGTTCTTTAGAGCGATTGATTGATTTTATTGAATGATAAGGGCAGTCACAAATACAAATTTACATTCATGAAGCAAGAAAAGGGAGCGACCTCAAAGTCCGTAAATAACAACTAGTAGTGGGGTGAAATGAAAGCAGAACAGGGATATCTAAACTAAACAAAACTGAGGACAGGATCACCTGCAGACTTCACCCTAAAGCACATACCAGAGAGTGGCTACCACAGACATCAACCTTCCACTGTCTGGCACAGGAACGTCCTTCAGACCAAGTACCTGTGCTCTAACCACTCTCAAAAGAGGTGGCATACAGCAGACATGCTTTGCAGTCAGAACTGCCGAGATGGTAACTCAGAGTTCAGTGCTTTACAGCCACAATCAAGCATAGAAGCTTTTATGAACAAATTTCGGTGCTATCTGCATAGTAACATTTCCTTCTCTAGTAGTTAATGTCAGGACAAACGTCTAATAAATCAGCTATATTTCCCCACACGAGGCCAAAAAAATCATCTACTAAATCCATTCCCATTTGCTTCACCTTAATCTACTTCCCCAACCCATTCTCGCAATTTTGTCAGAGCAGGAACATGAAGGAATGTGGTTACGTAATTCCAGCATTAATCTGAGCAGTAAGAGAATGGAACAAAAAGCATGCCTGAGCCTTCCGCTGTAGCGTGTCAGGCAGCGTCACGCGGGAGAACTTCGCTGCTTTACTACACCAGTCCTTGAGAACAAACAATTTTTCAAGTTGGTTTTGATGCATTTATTATCTGACTCGTTTTTGTTTTTTTTTTTTACATTGAATTAATGCACACAATGGCTTTGTTAATGTTACAAACTTGTCCAAGGAGTTTCCAATCCAAAATACCCTGACAACTTGTAAGGACCTTGGTACAGTGGAAAGATGAAAGCTCACCAGAATGCATTCAGAATCAGCAAAATTGCCGCCCCCCCTTTTTTTCATGTTACACACAGCTAAATGTTCTGCTGTGTCTCAATACAATTTTCCTTCAACAGCAGATTACATCATTTAGTTTAATGTATACTTATCAATTTTTTTTAAACCAGTTAACATTCAACATATTTGCTCATTACATTATGTAACAGTACATTACATTTAAATTGCTGAAAACTCCCCACCTTCAGTTCTATATTTCCTTGCTAGAATTACCATCTTTCATGCACACTGAGTAACAGGTGATTTTATCCGGACCTTTTACTCCAAAGGTCCAACCAAATAAAAAGGCAAAAAATTAATTGTTAAAAAAAAAATAAACCAGTGATTTATTAAACTGCAGATTGCTTGAAACCCCACACTTTTTTAATGCCAGGAAACAAATATCTGGTTCAGCAGGCAGACCAACAGAGTGTAAATGACTCAGACGGTTGGATAAGACAAACTATTTTGAATAAGATTTCAAAAATAGGTGTCTTGCATATGTGAGGTTCAGGAGAGATTCGAATCCTTTAAGAAATGGAATATGCCTACTCATACACACATTTGTCTGAATGCAATGAATTTTAAAAGACTGGTGTGCTTTGTTAACATAATAAAGGGGATCAATGAGAAGCAACTGTCTTCGTCGCCAATATTTCACACAAATGCTGCACAATAAGCAGAAAAGAACACCAAGAACTACCTCAAATGTATAACTCAAGTGCAGTTCACTTTTATAGCTCTGTAGAGAAAGTCCACTTTGCCATGGAGGCAAGAAGAAACTTTACATTGTACTTGTTTTAAAGAAAAACCTAGCAGTAAATAGAAAGATTAGTTACAGTCATGTAAGACAAAAGCTCTTTCCACAATGGTCTCATTCATGTTGATCTGCGTACTTCAGCTACAAAGGTATCTTCTTGTATCTTTGGATAATACATTTTACTACAGCTGAACAAAAATCTCTTTTCTTTCTCTCAGTGCCAGGAAAGTTACTGGCGTAAGCTGTCACATAATAGCATCACCTCACTTGGCTAAAGAAAGCACACTTACATATGGAATTATCTTCCAGGCATTAATATCACAGAAAAGAGTTAAAGTAACAATATGGAAAATGGTCTATTCCTTATACTAGAAAATAAGAGAATTCAACAGAGATGCAGCTATGATTGCCCAGTGTAATTTCAATTCATTCTACAACTTTATATACTGACATATCATGACAGAAGTAGTATGCGTGTCTAAAAAATCAATTAACCTCTCCCCACAAATACTACCGAATAGCACCAGTCCATGCCAAATATTGCCAGGTTTTCCTTCCCTCACTTCTCTCTCACCAAACTTAGGTGAGAAATTGGAGAAAAAGTGATTTTGTCAGTCTATATAATCTAAAAGTTACTGCTTTTTGCATCTCTCCCATTTTTTTTCTGCTGTCAAAGCCTAATTACAACTGGCTATCAGCTCAGTTTAATACTGGGTCCCTTCCCAAGTAGGTCAAAAACAACCGAAAGAGCTTTCAAACCCAGTGCAATCTTCTCTAGCGATTCACACAAACAGTCCCACTGCTTTTGCAGGATTTGTGATGAAATTCTATGCCTGAATTACAAGGGCAACCTAATGCCCCTTGGCTTTGTACCTTGTCTTTCATGGGATCTTGTAAGCACTTTTCAGTTACTCACAATGCTCAAGTATCAGCATAAAATTTCCAAGAGGTTTGAAAATTCAGTTTTCTGATTTCCCCTGCCCCTAAATTTAACTTGCAGTCCCCTGTAGCTTCTCTAATAATCTTGAAGCTCTGTAAACTTCTCAGTTCTTCCAGCCAACACTGATACCCCAAAAGCAAGGTATTCTAAGCTGTCAGTAAGGAAATATTTAAACGTTTAAAAGGTTAGGTAGGTAATTTATACATGACTAGCAAGCACCATCCAGAGGGCTTCAGAACAACGTATAATTGTCTTGTTAGGCTATTCAATTATGGTTTTGCACATCTATGCAAATATTCAAATGTGACATTTATCTGTGCAAATAGTCAGGCGACGTTCCAAGTTCAATTTCACACTGCTTTTCTGCTGGCAGCGATGGGGGCAGTGATGAGAGCACCTCCCTCTACCCTTCACGTCCACGTTCAGCATATGCATCCGTCCACTAAACGAAGTTTTCAATTGGTTTGATTCTGAGGAACCAAAGGCGGGGGGGAACAACCAAAAACCAAACCCCACAGTCTGTAAGGGGGCGTATTTTATTGTGATACAGTTGACTTGAAAGACAGTTCACACTTCCCTTCTCTGAACAAAGTTCTGACATGAGGCCCCAGAATATCCAGGCTTAAGTGATCTGAAGTTCCCCGTTTGTTGTTATAATTAAAACTGACCTGAAGCACAGAAATTATGGTGTGATACAACATAAAGACTAGCATGAGAATACTAATCTTCAATAAACCATTAAATTGATTTTACAGGAAACAAATAATCAATAGAGTATTTTATACTAAGCTATTTTTTAACATTATGGAGACAAGGAAAAGTAACACAATATATTAATAGAAGAGATGATAACGGATCTCAGTCAGACGAACTACATCAGCGCTTCAGTGCAGACTAAAATCTACTATTACTTTCAGTGTCTGAATTCACTTTTGTGCTGTGAATGTAGTAACACAAAAGGTGACATTTCCTCCCTCCTCTGCACTTTTCTTGGCAAACAGTATACATAACATCATCTACGCATATTGAGACCTGTTACACACAGACTAGCATTCTAGGAATAACAGCTACCTAAAGCCTGACCGAGGTATATCAAATGTTGACTTGGTTCAGCCATTGTACACCATGAGCCATGCAACCATCACAACAGCAACTCCGAGCACTGGCAGCATAATGAGGTTCTTGTATTTTTGCCATGATGACTGTTCAACTTCTACTTCATCCTTTCTTCTCTTATTCTTTCTTCGCCCTTTTAATCTGTTTTCATAAGCTTCCAGTTCAGCCTGCATGAAGAAACCCAGAAGTAGTTGATGTTTGTGTCAGAATTAAAAACAAGGAGATAGGCAGATTTTAAATAACATTCCTAAAAAATATTTTATAAAAATAACTGGCAACCAATGGAAGTTATGTATCTCTTACAGATGAGATGGTAGCACTATATCCCATGGTTACAATGCACTTTCGCTCCCAAGTATACTAGCTTCCTATAAAAATATTGCCAAAACTGCAACCGACTGGAATTTTACATTAGATTTTTAACTCAGGCTGAATATGGCCAGCCAAAATGAGATTGTTATTTCTATCATATATGTTAAAAATACATTATTCTTCCTATTATAGAAAAGCACTCGAAAATATTTAAGCTATTACAATAACGAATATAAGAGCATAGGCCAAAATTTTCAAAGACCTTCCCCCGTAATAACGATGCACTCTCTGCTAAAAATAAATTAATACAAATACAAATAAATAAAAATGTCATCTTTCCCCCAATTCTTTATATTTTCCATGCTCAGTTAAATTTTACATTAATAGTTATTATCTTAGACATGCACAAAAAGACTCCATTTGTTAAGTGTTATAACTTAGCACTTAGTCACTCATATATGACTGTAGTAGCTACATCCTTCAAAAGAAAGCACATGCCCTTAAGGCCCAAAAATGAAGCAAAGCAACTGGAAAAATAAGAATGCCAAGTGCCCACCCAGAACAGCAGTTTCAGGGTGATGCCTGGAACAAACAGTAGGATCCTCTGATCCCTGTTCCTTATCCCTCTGCACATCCCTTTAAAAGGTTATCAAGAGAATACAGACAAAACTAATTTTAGGGTACAAAGCTGAAATAAAACTGGAATTACGCAGTCTGGAACAAAGAGCGTGAGACTGGGGTGAGACTCCAGTGAAGAGCCATCTAAATGCTAGGAAAATCAGAAGAGACGCTCTTAAGGAGAGTTGAGACAGACTAAAACCAGAAAAGGTGTGATGATTACCTGGATTTTTGGGTAGAGCTGTCAGCTACTAGAGAAAGCATGGGACAGGGAGCTAGGGAGCACAAAGACCAGATGAACTGAAAGAGAGGAGAGAGAAGGGAGCAGCAGAGCGCAGCAAGCCGGGACTGACTGGGCAAAAGGCACAAGATTGGGCCGAAGCAGAGGAAACATGGACAGTGAACAGAGACAAAGCCTGGCCATAAGAGGAAATAAATCTACATGACTACTACTGCAGTGCTGCCAGGAAGAGACAGACTAAGACAGTAAGGTAGATGCATTACAGAAACAAGAATAAGAGTGTTTTGGGAAATGGGCAGAGAAGTAGTCCAGTAAATATAATTTTCCTTTGGAACTCAAGATTGCCTGATGTCTGGTCTTCCTCTACTGACAGCAAATATTTGACAAGAGTTTCACAAAGCGGATCTTGCTTCCCTTCTTGTGCCAGACACCACTGTTAGCAGGAGAAAGGGACCCATTTTCATGCCTATTCCTTTGTAGTTAATAAAGACAGAAACTGTTGGCACTTCTCTGACAATATGGGAGAAAAGTTGAAAGTTTCACAGCCTGCCATTTGAAGCAAGATTGCTTTCAACTAGCTAATCCTCCTTTAGAAAAGCAAAGTGTTTTAATGAAAGTTTTTCAAAATCCAAAAATCTGGAGGCAAGTGCAGAGTTTTTAAGGTTTTATAGATAATATGGCAGTATTTCATTTTACACATATGCTAAATAGAATTCGGGGCTTCTAGAGACATTATATACTTGTGATCCGTAAGTTTTAAAAACCAGAGTGCTTCATGAACTGCAATAATCTGAATTAAAATATAGGGCTCAAACAGTTATATAATAGTGACTGAATTGCCTTCCTAGTGAACTTTATAAAAACATAACTAAAAATAAACACATCATAAAAAACCCCAACCAAAACACAGAATGAAAAAAGGTTCTGGGCACAGAATATGATAAAGAAGTCATCACAATCCTTGAAAAGCTACCTACGGATTTTATGCAACTGTCACAGTTCCCAAAGTGTCACCTCAATGATCTCTGAACAATAAAGTAATGGTTGAGCCCAGTTTTCCAACTACCTTAATTTTTCAAGCTTAACAAGCTCAAGCTTTTTTATTCAGAATAAGAACCTAACTTCTTTGTGTATAAACATATTAAAAGTAAACCAAAATGCATTTATTTTAACTGTACACTCAAAACAATGTGATGTCAGATAATGTCTAGTTCAGTGTTGCTCAGGTACTGCATTTTGCTCCTTCATGTGTTACTCTCTATATTCTTCCTGCACTGGATGGAGTAGCAGCCCCATGGGAAAATGTAGCTAAATGAATGCAAGTAACAGTGACTACACAGACACAAAGCATATATCCTGAAACTGCATGTCTTGTACGTTGTTTTGTGGGTTTAGGGTTTTTTTGGTGGGGGGCTGTGCACACTTGACTCTTGTAACTTCTAAGGAGCTGTTAAAACATTTCTCTTTCTAAGAAAAAAGGAAACAGACCCTTTCATACAACTCATTAAATTAGAATTCAGGTTTGAGACCTCGACTTTCAGTATTGAAAGTCTTGACTATTACCAGTTAGCTTGAAAATTTAAACAAATCTTTTACTCTAGAGTGTGACAGAGAGAGCGAGCTTGGTCTGAATTGTTAAATAATCAAAACACTGATCTTCTTTCCACTTCCAGCAATTGTGAAAACCCTGGTCTCCCGCAGTGCCTCTGAATTAGAAGCAGAGGGTAAGTTTGGCTGCTAGGGCCATGACGAGAAGACTAACCAAGTCGTTTCCCTTTCACTAAGAAACAAGTGATTCCATCTGTAAATGATATTAGCAGAAGCTGCTACCAAATATAGCAAATACCCAAATACAAATGTGCAGACTTACCAGAGCGCTAACTCGTTTGTATACAAAGGATTTAATGAAGTATTAATCAAAATAGATCTTAAGAAGCTGTGAGGAACAGATGAACTGTCTACATAAAAATGTGCTAATGAGATCAGGAAGGTAGTACAAGATAGAAACTCCCTTTGTCAGAAGGGAGTATACTCAATAAATATATACTCTTAATGTGATCCAACACCCTACGATAGTGATGTCCTCCATTTTGCATCACCAGATGGCAGAGGAGATCAAATTGGAAGGGAATCAATTTTAGATAAAAGGCAGCAGTAGCTGAGGTTAGTACTTGTGTGCAATTCTAGAGTGTATTTAGTAGCTACTGTTGTCCTATTTTTTTTATTTGTCCTATTTTTTTTTACTCTTGCTGTCATTGTCCTCCTGTTTGCTATTGTGCTATCTAACTGGCCACTCTTAATTAACCTTTAGATAGGCTTGATTATGTATAGGTGAATTCTTCTACCCCCAAAGCTGCATCCATCACAGAACATAAATGCAGCAGCAGCCATATATTGCACAAGACTCTAATGGTGAGACTTTGGTGAATGCACCAGTACAAAGTAACAGCAGTGCAACTGCAGAGAGAAACAATCACTGCTGAAGAATCAAGACAAAAATAACATTGCACACTACGCTGGTGGAGTGAATCTGCTGCAGTTTCAGAGGAGCTTCATTACTGAGACTTCACTAGAGGGACTGTAAGTTGAGTGATTTTTGAGGCAGAAACCACTAGTAAGTGGGATGCCTTCTGAAATGCATGAAAACACCATTGGTGCAATACAAACACCAGCAACTTTGAACTTCTACCTCTAGAATTGTGAGCCTGTTGTTTACACGTGCAAATTAGTAGACTTCAGTACTTAGCCTGCAGAACCATCAGTTATAGGTTACTGCTGCCTAACAAAATGTTTCAGACATCTGTATGCAAGCATTCCTGACCTATGTCCCAGAACTAACATTTCCAATGTCAACGTAGAGAACAAGAAGAATTAGATGAACTGTCTATGAGGTGTATGAGGGAATATGTGATCAATATTGTAGGACAGTTGAGGCCTGAGTTTAACTGCTCAATAGCAGGTACATAACTGCACGCTGATGAGCGGACACACTCCCCTTTGAAAAACAAAAGCAGGCCTTGCTAGAGCATTGGCTGGTGGTAGATATAACGCTTAATAAAGTCTCTAGGCAATTAATCAAATTATACGTAACAGAAGTTGTGACCACAGAGAAACTGTCTATCCTAATGAGACTGGGAGAACGGTGCAGGAGGATTGATCTGCGAGTGAGCCTCCTGCACCCCATTTCCAGCAGGAAGTGTGCCAGTGTGCCAGGATCAAAATGGAGCGTGACATGCAGATGAGAACACAAGTATCACCTGATACAGAACTGTTGTGGTAACTGACTAAAAGGAGAGTCAGAACGCACACACTGGATTTAGAATACAATTGGGTATCAAATGCTCTGGTACACATGCATGAACTGGATGGAAGGAGCGCCGTGAGGCCGTAGCTCCCCGAGGACAAACCTGACCTAGCCATCACCATCAACCATGCGTACCGTTATTGCCTAAAATACGGTTAGTATTGGGGTCTCCAGGCACCTGGCACAGAATCTTCTTGGATTACAATGCCGACAACATATGCTCACCAACAGTAGCAATTAGAGTAAGCACACGTTTTTTGCCCTCAGAGACCCTGAAGGACAGACTCCTCATGCTTTCATGATGGGAGGGAGGAGGGAAGCTTCACCCAACATTTAAATTTCTGTGGGGGCTATTCACCAATACTTTGGGATTTATGTATTATAAAATGTTCAATTAAAATCAAGAGTCCTTAGTATTTTAAAAATAAACTATACTATACACAGTTATAACAATGCAAGAATAAACTGATTAATTATAATTTTGCAGAAAATTATGAAAATTGTTTGGGAAAACATGAGAGATTTGAACCACTCTAAATCATTCACAGCAGACAGTAAGGTAACAGCTGACAGGAGTGACTGAGCATATCACATTAAAAACTATACATCTTTAGGTGCATGTAAATTAAATATTTACTAACAAGAATCGGGGGGGAGGGGGGGAAGAAGTGGGTGAGGAATAAGAAAGCTTGATACCTGTTGTCTTCGCTTCTCTTCTTCAATAGCAGCTTTGGCTTCTGCCTCTTTTATCTGTCCAGACACACAAAGTGATAAGCAACTGTTGTAAACAGCAGCTAAACCTATTTACTTACAGAGTCATAGTTACTGCTACAGAACGGTTCTCAGCAAAAGTGAGCAAAACCTCCATCAAGTGAGCTCTTAACTTATTCGGATTACAAAATAGTCTCAGAAAATCTCTCACATTTGGAAAACATGGAACATGTAATAGATGCAACGAGGTCACAAACTGAACTTCTGACTTCAACTCAACAAGCTCAACTAGCAAATATAAAACCTAAAAATGTTAGTTTGTTCACTAACAACCAGGAAAATCCCTAAAGACAGTTATTCTAAGTTTTCAGCAACTTTACCCTCAATTAAGTACACTTTACATGTACAGGTAATTCCTATATATGTATACAACTTACACACACATACTTCATTCCAAGTACTTTAAATATTCCCTGACTATAGAGCAAAAGGAAACCTCCGTATCTGTACCAAATATGGTATATATGGGATAATGCATAACCAAACTGCTTTAAAGCTCTTGGCGTAATGCAAACCAAATTAATCAAAAATGCTTCAGCATCAGAAAGTCATATGAAAAGAAGCCATGGGATACGTTACAATAGATAATTCTATAGAACTGTTTTGTAGCATTCAAGAAAACAAATTAAATACTAGAAAATATTAAGAAAAGAACAGTACAGAAAAATGTCACTATGTAAACACATGATGCACTTCAATCTTAGCTCCTGAAGTCAGTTTTGGTCCTGCAATAACAAAAGAATGTAAAGCCTGAACATATACAAAAGACAACAGGATGGAGTGGCTTCCATCTAAAGTGACACATAAGTAGGATTCATCACATGACTAACAGGGCACAAAATCCCAAAGAGTGTGAAGATGCCAAATAGAGACAAAACATCAATAATTATTTTTCATAATACAGAAGCAAAGGCGCAAAATGAAATTACCAGGAGGCTGGTTCATAACAGAGGGAAGTATTCTACTCCCACATAATGTTTGGCTAAATCTAGAAATTCAGTGCTACAGGATGTTTATAAATGTCAAAAGTTTGTGTCGACTGAAAAGCAGGTATGCTAACAGGAGATAAATCCAAAGACCATTAAACAGAAAGACACCAGCTCAATCTCTAAAATTCCGATAGTCAGAGATGACAACAGTAACAGTAGTAACAGGAAGAGTATCCTGGGGAAGCGTACGTGTCTCCCTTCTTGGGTACGTTTCTTGGACTTTTAGCACTGCGGCCACTGAAATACTATCTTGGCAAAGTTAGATGTAAAACTTCGATTAATAACTTGAAATGAAAAACAGTCTTGATCCTAATAACTGGATGATTTGCATCTAACAGTGACAATTTACTAAATGTAATTTGCACAGGTGGAATTTGTTCTAAACAATTTGCAATTCAAGAGCTCTTGATGACTAAGGAGAAAGCACATGCTTCGGCACACTGTAGCTCAAACAGTATGCACCAAGGACAGGGTCAATAGAACAGTCCTATTTGCAGGTTTTCAGACAATTTTTTAAATTGCTAAACCATATATCAAATAAAAAGCATTATTAAGAATTTCATTAATCTAGACACAATGGCAGAGTCTCTCTTTAGAAAAGTGTACAAATGACCATTTCAGGCACGCACGTCTGAAATCGCAGTCTGGTGTGGAAGAACTGCGCTACTAGCCTCCTGGTATTTCACTGCCATCTAACGGCAGAACTGCAGCTCCAAGAGAAAAAGTGACCCACAAATGTGGAGACGAGCAACAGAAGACCGTCTTTTTACACTGGTGTGCTCATATTTATATAAGGTACACAAGTATAATATACACAGAAAGCTTAACCATTATAATCACAGTATAAAAACACATTTCTAGAACTCGTTCTTTAATAAAATGTACAATAAAATGTACCCATTCAATTCCTCCAGAGGGCATGCTCACTAGCTGCTATACATAAAGAGTTTTATTAAGTTAACACACTTTGCTTTTGGAAATTGATGGTTGTTTTGCAACTGTGCAAACTAAATTATCTTTGCAAATGTCTGCAGTTTTTAACAGCCTTTTTCCAGTCTTTACACATTAAACAGTGACTGACATAATAAACTACTTTTGTCAAGTGCATATAACAGGAGATCATTCTGGTGTGTCATTTACAAGTCAACACAGGCTACGAAAAGCTGCGTAGTAAGAATTTAAATAGAACTTTATAACTTTATATAAAAAACCCAAACCAAATAAATCCATATTCCTCTGTGAGGAAGGCACACATAGCTGGGTTATGCCACACAGCATGCCTGTGGCATGGATTACAGCGGAAACTTGTAGCCATTTGCTCACTGTCCGTTCCTCCCTGTGGATTACGATGCCAGGGGCAAGAAATAGAAACTAGCACCTGCTGAAGTAAAACAGCGGCTGATGCTACACTGTACCACACTGAGACACACCGCTGTGTCCCAGTTCATGCAGGCTCTTGTGAATTTACCATGCTTTAGTGCACTCCGTGTCCTACAAACTTACCTTCACACTCTTACTGGAATTGTTTGTTATGGTTGGGGTTTGCTAAAGGTATATCCCAAGAGTCTTGGTACTTGACCTGCTTGCACACTTGCAGGATTTGGTCTATGCAGTACTTGTTAGAACTTGCCAATCAATCCTGATAGCCTGAGCAGACGCTGACAGAAGTCAGCTTTATCCATTGAGTTTTTGGATTGTACATCTATCACACCTAACACCTGATAAAAAACAAGCAAGTTATGCATCAATTCTTTATATTTTAATGAAATGCTTATAAGAGCAAGGATTATATTCTGTCCCTCTGGGTGACAGCATGAAGCAATTTCTTTACTTCATAAAACAATAGAACTAGGGAGAAGTCACATTTACAACAGGCTAAAAAGTATACTGCAATTGCTGAAAATTCTCCATTCTTCTGGTACAGGGTAACTAATACAGTGTGACAGGATACACCGTCATGTTGGACAAGTTGAGCATCCAACGGCTGCAAAACTTTCACAGGAAAGACCAGATCTAACAACGCCCTGCGAAGCAGCCTGGTCCCAATCCTACAGCACTAATCACCAGCAATGACAATGTTATCATCACTGATTATCACTTGTTCTCAGTGGAAAAAAGTTCTAATAGATAAATAAATAACAACAACCACCCCAAAACCAACCAACCAAAAAAAAAAAACCCCATGCAATGCACAATGTTGTTATAACACAGTATTTCACTGAGTTAACGAACACTGCCTACAAACACTGTAATTCTCCCCATTAAGCCAAACGCAAGTCTGAAAAAGTAGCTGCTATTAAACAGCACACCTGCTTATGTTGTATTTTTGCTGGTATTGTCTTGAAAAAGAATTCTGTGTTCATTTTTTCCTACTTTTCTTGAAGCACTGAGAAGAAATGATAGCTACAACAGACATGTTACCTCAGATGCTTTCCGTTTCATCTCCTTGCATAATGCATCGCATTCCAGTGAAACTTGGCCTTCTTGTATCTTGCTGCACTGTACTTCCTGTTAAGTAAAATTTTAGTCTTTTATAATCATTTCCATATGTAAAATTTCAGTTACAATGTCCCTTTCTTTAGGAAAATACTTATAAAAAAAATTGGTTACACAGAAAATAAAGCTAACGATTAAGCATTATTCAAACCTGTAGTTCTGTATTAAATTGTCCTTTTATCTGTTCCTTCTTTCTGATGTGCTAAGCTGAATGCAAGAATAAATCAAATAGTCCAGTTTAGTTTCTTGTCTCTTCTCTATCTTAGACAAACAAGTGAGAAAAAAGTAAGATAACCTTCTGAAGTCTGGCAGAAAGAGATAGCAGCCGGAGTCTCACTAATTTCATATACACTCTCTCAACTGGCTGAGATTACAGGGCAAAGCCTGGTCACGGGGAAGAAAAAAAAATTCTCACTCACACTTCCTGCCCTTCCCTAATACTGAAGGGGAAAAAAAAAAAAAGTGGTTATCTGTAAGAAGAGACACTTCAATTTGAAGCGCTTGTTCTGTACATGTCATCCTTTCTCCTGCTGAACGCCCCACCTGCAAGAATTCTGGTTGCACAAGACATTTCTTAGAGAAGCTGAGAACTCGGGGGAACTGCAGCCTGTTTGGAAGGCTCAGAAGTTAACTGGGTCCAGAAAAATAACTTAAGCATGTTTTAATTAAGCCAGATAATGATTGTTTTCATTAAGTCACTATTTGCCAAGACTTCACATCAATTTCTGTTCTTGCCCTCATAATAAACTCGTTACATTACTTTGTCCCTTATCTTTCTTAGAAGCCTCAGGATGCTGATGCCTGTACTTGCTTTTATGCTTGCAGAGAACCGTAACTGACTACATTAGTTGGGGATTCACAATGTCTGTGTTTGTTCCAACTTAGGTAATTATAAACTTCGCCAATATCGTATTTTTTCCTTCTCAAATCACTCCAGGCCATCTGACTATTCTCCCAGTGGAGTTACAAAACTTCAAGTGTGCTTGAAGATAACGCCATTGCAAGTCAGGCAGCTAATGCATTTTAGAACTAACAGGATTTTATATTCTCCAGTGATACTGCATCCCAGATCTTCAGCTGATGTGAATTGTTATAGCTCTGCTAGAGTAACTGGACCTATTCTAACCTGTACCAGAGACAATCCATCCATACAAGCCTAGAAACATACAAAAAAATAAATCGTTCTCAAAACTGTAACTTAGAAATTTACCTTTTTCAGTCTCTTACAGAGACATCGGAGTTTAACCTTCTGGCTGCAGTTCAGAGGACAGCTACCTGAATGGCAAATCTCTTTACACCGGTGACCACAGGGCAACTATACAGAACAAAAACCACACACAAGAACCCTACATCAATAAATGATTGTAAAATTACAAAGAATCTATGAACTGGTTTTATTTCAGACATAGCAGCTTAACAGAAATCTCATTCAGCTTATCAGTTTTTCCACTTGTGCAATAGTTGATTTTTTATTTTTTTTTTGGTGGTGAATGTTTGCTTGTTATTTTCCATATTTCAGTTCCCGGAGAACGATTTATCTTTTACTGGCACAGCTTGATTAAAAAAACAATTTCAGTTTTCAAATGTCTTAGGAATAGTCATCTCCACAGTAATTTATACAATGATTACCTTGGCTATCTGTATTTTGGGACTATGAATAGATAAGATAAAGAGAAACTGAAATTAAGTGGGCTTTAGCAATCTGTAAATCAGAGTCAACAAAAGAAAGAGGAGAATTAGAAGCAAAAATACAACAAAAGAAAATTTTGCATGCAAGAATCTTCTGAACTATGCAAAAGTCAATTACAGGTCACCAATATTTTTATAACGTACAAAATAATTTCACAAAATCCTAAATTTCTGCATTTGGCAGATAATTGCATTTCTGTCATCTGTGAGACAGTAGGCTCTCTTTTAGGGCCAATATAATATTTTCATTAAAAATTACAATCCAATTACTGTGTTAAGAACTGAGATACCAATTTAAATACACTGACTGTTAGGAAAGCAGCAGTGGTCCCAGCACTATATTAGATAAAAACAACATGAAAGCAAACATCTTTGTTCACTTTCTGTAAGAACTTGACAATATACCTTGCTCATACACACACCCATACGAAATCTTCACAATAATCATTTTTTGTTGTCAACTACATAACCTAATACCATTAAATAACTGAAGGTGGAATCTTACTTAAGACATCCAATGATTTATTTGGAGGTAGTTTTACATCCCCAAACTCTTTAAAGTGGCATTGGACAGTGTTCTGTATTAAATGTGAAATTTCACCTCTTCACTGTCATCAAGGGATTAACACAGCTTGGAAAATACTGTAAGATATACAGTTTTAAGTTACCTTTTTTCCACACTTATTAAAATTGAAAATGCATACATAATACATCACTTCAGCCACAAGAATGAGACTACTGCATATGATAATTATAAAACCCAGGGGTATACACTTCTTGTTGACTAGCATATTTCGATTCTCTGAAGTCCAGTGAACTGGCTGAACCTCTGAACTAGTATCATGAAACACATATCTAAACAGAAGGCAAAGTTTTCCAATTAAAAATTATGGAACAGACATAGGTATTTTCATGTCCATGCCAGTCACAAACTATCATCATACTGATACACGTTGCGGTTTAAGCTCAGATTTTTTTTTTTAGTCACTGTTTCAGCACATTTCACACAGGACTAGAAGGAACTTCTAAGTCGTTGTGATCAGTCCTGAAGTCCTCCCAAAGGCAGGGAGTCCTATGATCCCTCTAGGACTGGATGAAGCCTTACCATGAACACAGTCCTCCACTCTGCCCCCTTTCTACTGTTTCACTAAGAAGGTTGTTCTAGGAGCTCACTACAAGATGCAGCAAGATGCAGGAGCTTTTTTTTTTTTTAAATTTCCTACGTTTATTCTAACCAGTCTAAACCTGTTAGCTCTTATCCTCATAGTGAAATATTTCTCTACTCTCCTTTCATAGAAGTCTTTTTATTCCCACAGTATTCCCATCACTGATTTTCAACCAGCTTAAATCAGTGTTTCTCAAATACAGTAGCCAGAACTGCATGTAATATTCCAAATGACATCTCAGCAGGAAGGACTTTCTACAATGCCTTAATTGCACCTTGTTTTTAATAGAATATCTTCCCCAACACATCTTCAGCTCTCATTTGCATTTCTCCTGCTAATCATGCTGTGACAATAAGAACTTCTGCTGTTCCCTGGGAGCTTATTATTAGCTTTGACATCCATGGTCTTACTGGTTTTTTCTGTATCTAGTAACTTGCCCTAAATAAATGTGTTCTGCAGATGCATTTCCTCAATTGTCATGTACTGACAACACTTCACAAGTTTTCATTAGAAAATTCCACTGTTTCTTGATGCCAAGGTCATTACTGAAAACAAGCCGTCAATCCAGTCCTTGGGAAAAACTCCTTATTGTTAACATCTCTTTCTCCAACTTTTCATTTAGTTTTGCTGTTATTGTTCTTAGGGCTTTTTTATTGAAGAAAAAAAATATAAGCAGTTGTTTTCTTTAGCCCACGTTCGTCCCTGTATTAACCCTGCTCTGTATCTGAACTAGCTATGCACTAAGTGGCACTGACTCAATTGCTCTGCTGAAGCTTTATGTAGCAGATTAAATTTTTCCTTTATCTGGAGAAAAAAAAAAAATTGGTCATCATATCAAAGAAGGAATTTAGGTCTGTTCAGGCACAACTGATCATCAGCAAATCTACCTTGTATTTTGTCTCATTTTGAAAAGATGAGGGGAGAAACTTATCTTTAAGCCTTGTACGCTACTGAGGTCAGACTACCAGCCAGGACCACAAGGTCTAACAGCTGAGCCTGCTCACTAGCGACCACAATCTTTGCAAAACCGATTTGCTACTGCACAACCTCTACGCAGTAAGAGGACCCTTCTCCTGGTTCCCTACACAAGAGCATCATACAGAACAGCACGAGCTAGCCTCACCTGCAAGTCACCCCATGCTGGCCAGAACAATCCATGGCTACAACTCCTACTTCCAGCTTACCCTTCCATACTAATTAGGCACATTTCAATCAATAGCGTCAAAGCCCAAACAGTCTTGTAAATGACATGTCAGAACCATGAATTCTTAGAATCATAGAATGGTTGGGTTGGAAGGGACCTTAAAAGCTATCTACCCTCCTGCCATGGGCAGGGACACCCTGCACTAGCCCAGGTTGTCCAAAGCCTCATCCAATCTGGCCTTGAACACTTCCAGGGATGGGGTATCCACAGCTTTTCTGGGCAGCCTGTTCCAGTGCCTTACCACCCTCAGAGACGTTCTTCCTAACATCTAATCTAAACCTACTCTCAAGACAGTAGCCATCACCTCAACTTCCAGATGCTACTGCAATAAAATCCTTACATTACGCACCATTAGAGCAAAATTTGCATAGCACAGAAATACTTTTAATCCAAACTCAAATTTACACATCTAGGTCTCTGCATAGAGCTACACTGTTCACATCCACAGGGATGCAGGACAAGAATGAAGTTGGCAGTGTAACTTTCTTTTTAATCCCTCCAATGCAAAACCAACATTAAGAAGAAATAAAATCAAGATGAGTGGTGAAATAAGTGGCAAAACATTTCCCCATGATCTCAGAAAACAGAAGCAATCCTACTGCCCTTCTGCAGGATAAATAATGTAGCGGGAAAAGATTATTTTTTTTTTTTTGGCTTGTTTTTAAGTGTCCCTGTTGAGGTATTTGGCGCTAAAATAGAAAGAGCATGCCCCTCTCTAGATCTTTTTCACCATACAAGATCTCTTGTCAATAGCTCATGGACTAAAGGCCAAAATGAAGAGGCTTTATGTTTGACATGGCAAGGCTTTTAAAATAAAGGGATTTAATCCACAGCTCCGAAAAACAAAACAAAATCCTACAAGTATTTTCCCTGTAGGTAACGTATTTAAATCTTAACATTATGTCTGATGATGATAAAACCCATCAACATTTATGGAGGTTTAAGTGATCTCCACCAGAAGGTAATAAACACAACCTGTTAATACACACCAGATAATAAAGAAAATAATCTGTTAATAAAGAAAACAACACTTTTGAGCAGCAACCCCAAAAGCTAAACACACAAGCTAAGTTTCTCGCTTCCAAAGGGGCAGACTCGTCAGTTGAAAGGGTGGCTCTGCTTCCAGAGATCTTATGAAAAACTCCGTTACTTAAGCCAGATATTGAGGCAAATCCTCTCATTACAGACCAAAGCTGTACATTTGCCTTTTAAAATTAATTTTTTGCAACCCACATACATTTTTTCAAGGTGTGTTCATAGAATTTAATTAAGCACTCTGGAAATAAAATTTATTTATTAAAAAAAGATAAATATGCTAAAGTTTATGACATTGTCCCTACGGCACTATCATGTTAAAATAAATTTATAACAATGGTGTCCCATATTTCACATCAAGACAGATGCAGAGTGTACAGTAAAAGTACGAATCAAGTGTTAAACACAGATCCACAAATACGAACACATAAATGACGAAAACTGATGGACTGTTAAAATTTCTGTGTAAGAATTGTCCCAAAACATCTGCAAACATCATCATAAGAATTTAATCACTCCTTATTAAAAGAAAAAGTTAAATTTCCTTCAACAGGATATTTTGTTATTGCTATCAAAGAAGAGCAAGAACTTCTTAATTAAAGCTTCTCATTTAACAGCTGTGGCAATATCAAAGACTTTGCTTTGCCCTAAAGCAAAAAGAAAATGTGAGCTGTACTGTATAATACTAGAAATAATTTTTATAGTTTTATACTGCTATTGCCAAAACAAAAGCATGAAATCTTTCAAGTTCCCATTGTATTTTTTCAAGGCACCAGACAATACAATTGATTTTCATAATCCCCAACGTAACGTGCTACCTGTAATACAAATATGGTAGGATATTGTCTATGACAATTTCCATCAACCAAAAAGTAAAACATCTCAAAACATCCATCAAGTGGAACATCTCCCTTATGAGGAAAGGCTGAGGGAGCTGGGTCTCTTTAGCTTGGAGAAGAGGAGGCTGAGGGGTGACCTTATCAACATTTATAAGTATGTTAAGGGTGAGTGTCAGGAAGATGGAGCCAGGCTCTTCTCGGTCTCATTGAGCGATAGGACAAGGGGCAACGGGTCCAAGCTGGAGCATAGGAGGTTCCGGGTTAATATAAGGAAAAACTTTTTCACTGTGAGGGTGACAGAGCACTGGAACAGGCTGCCCAGAGAGGTTGTGGAGTCTCCTTCTCTGGAGACATTCAAAACCCGACTGGACACGTTCCTGAGTGATGTGCTCTAGGTGGTCCTGCCTTGGCAGGGGGGTTGGACTAGATGATCTTTCGAGGTCCCTTCCAACCTCTAACATTCTGTGATTCTGTGAAAACTAAGACTCAGTAAAATACTGTACTCTATTGAATCCAAGCTGCACTATGCTAAGCTTATCAGAGTTACAGTGCATATGAAGTTCCCAAAAGAGGACCTGAGGAAAACAGGATGAACTGTAGCACAAAGATATGAACCACATGAAGCAGGACTGTACTAATACTTCTATGTTTCATGAAAGCCAGTAAGAGCAAGAGCTAAAATCACAGGAAGGGAAAGACACACATTTTTACATCATCAATTACACTAAGAGATTCTCTGGATAGCAAAGCTACATAAAACCTTATTTTTCAAGGCACCTATAGGAATAAGAATTTAAGAGTCAAATAAAAGCTTCATAAAACTAAAGCAGATTCTGTTGTCCTAAGCTTGCTTTCACATCCCACTTTATTAAGAAGGAAAAAAAAAAAAAAAAAAGACAGACATAATCTGTGGCACAGGGCAATTCTGAACTGTTCAGGACCACAACTAGATGGATTTTTAAATCCCAGACGGATACTTGGGAATATATCCAGAAAAATCACAGCAGTTACATTAATCAAAGTCAAAGATGAGATATGGAGGGGGAAAAAAAAAAATCTTTGAGGAGAAGCTGAAGTACAAGAACACATAGTTCATGTTAAGAGACTATAAGCACTCTGGAAAATAGAGGAGGAAGTCTTGGAGCAAATAAAACCAAAGGAACAGCGAGGGAAATGAAAGGACAAAATTAAGAAGTAAATGGACAATGAAATAATACCCAAAAGCGTACCTCCGCCAGGAAGAGAGCTTTCAGACATCTAGATGAGAAAACTGTGACAGACACATTCATTTACAGAAAAAAAAAAAAAAAAAGACATCAGAAAGGCATCTACAAGGGCAAAAAGCAGAAGATACAAGTAGGTTCATAGCACAGTCTTCCTGTTGGGGTTAACACAATCTTCTCTGAAAAACAGAGGAATAGACTGTTGGGAAACAAGCAGGCATCCTGTGAATTTTTGCATTTACTCAAAACCACATGAAGTTTTCTAATAAAGGCAAGGATTCAAATTTGATGCTTCTGACACTGGAAAACAATGAAACAAAAGAAAAGTTTTGACCTTACATTTAGTAAGTTGAGACAGAATTCAGAACTACAAGAGATGAGGTAAGAAGACAGAAATCTCAGACTACAGAACATCATAGGTAAACCAGCATAAGGGAACCAAGTAGAATCGGGGAAGAAGAATGGGTTGAATTTAGTTATCTTATGAGTGCCAGCTAATCACTGCACGAGACAAAGAGACTCAACTACACAGTAAAAGACCAAGCCAGAACAACAAAATAGTAAGTGATTACGGGATAAAATGTTTTCATTAGTACAAGCATTTTTATTGCAGGGAAAGAGAATTTCTTCAAAATTCTGGAGAGTTTAGCAGTGGAAACACTTTCCAAAATATTCATGACTATTCTTGTTTTCCCACTTCATAAAGTTTCTAACCCTACAGTGGGGAATGGAGTGAAGAAAGGTCTGTTACTCTCACTACAACTCATGACAACAAAAGAACAAAGATACAGTAATAAGAAATGCATGGATTACTGAAAGCACACAAGCAGCATATAACAATGGCACTACGAGGCACAAGGAAGAAGTCATTTGGCCCATCCGTCATGTCTTACAGCAGTACTATCCACAACTGGACAAATCCCAATACACGTCTAAGCTGTTACTGATGGAAATTTGGCAGCTTCTCCAACCGGTTTGTCCCCTGCTCCACCAGCTTTACTACTCAGAAGTAGTATTTAACATGACTCTTCCTTACCGAAGCCTAGCCTGGCTCATAGCCTAGGCATCATGCAATAAGGATATTATTCTTCTCTTCTTTACAGCAACCCTTTACATAAACCCCGACAGAGCAGAAAGATTACCTGGCTTGTCTTCCATTTCACACTACTTAACATACATTTCACTAACGCAGCAGGGCATTATTTACTCACGTCACTTGTTGAGTATAAAATCCTCCCACGCCCAGAACTGTTGTACAGACAGGGAGTACTAGGCTTGCACTTAGACAAGAACAATTGCAAGCACAACTCTCGGTATTTTTCTTAATTGAACAGCATCCAATTATTTTTAGAGATATACATTCAAGAGCAGTTTTTAACCACGTTAGAGGACATACTATTCCACAATCAACCTCATCTGCATGCTTTCAAGTCATTAATGCCTTGGAGACAAATCTGATCCTTCAATATAACCTTCCAATCTGACAGCAAGACTTGAATAACTGTCATCTGAGTACAGTTCAATAACCATCTTCACATCTGTCATTTAGCATACACATTTAGACTAAGCTTCTATAGTTTGCTTGGCTTATGAAACTGTATCAAAAACCTCACAAAAAAGTAAAGTCCACAAAATTCTACACATACGTCAAATCAAGTATCTCTTTGTTACTATGGCTTACCTCTTTTGGACATTGATTTTTGCAAGAAATAAGAAGCTCCTTTTCTTTTAAACCAGCACACGTTAGTTTTCTGTAAAGAAAAGACGTATCTGTGATAAAGTCCATATTAAAAACATCGAAAGTCAATAAAGTTGGGGTATATTTTAAGTATATCTCACTGTTAAGAAAAGTGGGCTCATTTGTCCACATCCTGAGGGACTAATATAAACTACACTTTTTTACAAATACACATAAATTTAGAGGATCCAAGGTACTTTACAGAAAATGCACAAAGAACATACATGCATCGGATACATGTTTTCAGAGCAATAAGCAGAAAATAATGCTTAAATCCACAAGTCCCATCTTATATTTACTACAGCCTCTACCTACACACACACAAATTATTAAGGAGTACTAATGATTATTATGAAGTTGTAAAGGTCTTCTGCACCAACTATATCAATTCTAATTCTTGTTATAAAATTCTTCTTTACGTACTGTAAAAGAACCACATGTAAATCAAACATTATGTAGAATACTACTGTTGTGGTTTAGCCCCAGCTGGCAACTAAGCACCACGTGGCTGCTTGCTCACTCCTCATCCCCACTCCGATGGGGAGGAGAACTGGAAGAAAGGCAAAACTTGTGGGTTGGGATACGGACTGTTTACTGGGACAGCAAAAAGAGAGGAAAATAACAGTAATCTTTATAAAAGAATATACAAAGCGGGCAATACACAATACAATTTGCTCACTGCCCAGAACCTGATGCCCAGCCCATCCCTGAGCACAGATCTTCCCTACGCAGCCAGCTGCCCCCTCAGATACTGAGCACGACATCGAATATCCCTTTAGGTAGTTTGGGTCAGCTGCCCTTTCTGTGTCCCCTCCCAGCTTCTTCTGAAAAGTAACTCTATCCCAGCTGAAAACCAGGACAGTAGATTGCTATATTTTTGCACAATTCAAAATATTACTGTATTGTAAAAACACAGTTCTGCTCACAACACTCCACGCATTTATAGTAATTTTAGCGGTAACACCAAATAAAACACTGTCAAATTTAAAATAGAAAAAACCCCATTATATTACAAATTGTAACTCTCAAGAGAAATTTGATAACTTGCCATTGGAGTAGCTCCCATGCCCAGACATTTCAAATGGTTTCCAGCTAGTAGCATTCAAATGAAAAGTCAGGTTCAGTTCTGACACTTACAAGCATTCAATATACAGTATTGATAGTTTGCAGTGACACTTTATTTTAAGCATCTGGAGACATGATGGGCAATCCCCAGGATGACAGGGCAAAACACATCGGTGAGGACAGCCAGATGGCCGGGGCTTGGTACACTCTTCTTCACACTGTGAACATTCTGGACCCGCCTAACAAAATAAAAATAAAGTACTAAACAAAATGCCAAACATTTCTTCGTTAGATGCCATTAACAAGCTTTTATATAGAAGAAAGAGTTGGGGTGTTTTTGCTAAGGGAATCCAGCTATTCAGTAAGATATCCCTCAAGCAAAAATAATTATTAAAATATGTTTTTAAAAGAAAAGCAGACACGCCAGTGTTTGTCAGTCAGAGAAACACAGTTCTTTTGCTTCCCAGGCATAAAAGGACCTCTTAATATTAGAGCTTTGGAAAATTACCATTAAGTCTGTTAATTCTTTTTCTAATTTCATATTCAGAACTAACTTTTCCCACCAACCATGTTACTGTAACAATTTAGTCATGACATACTGCTCTGTAATACAGGGCTGAGAAGGTTTGTTTGCTGTAATTTAAGAAGCAAAGTTTAAGTCATTCCATTTCCATATGTGTACAATAGCTTGTATAATCTTCCAAAAAGTATTAGCTTAGGTGTATGTTGGGAGATGCTAAGGTGTTGCTTCTGCTCCATATACTACACAAAGTCTACAAGAGCTGTGGTGTCACTCTCCTTCCAGGTCATGAGATCAACATCAGCATAATGCGACGAATATCAGGACAGTAAATTAAGCTCCATTTCTATTCATATTCTTAAGAACTCACTCAGAACCCTAGTCGACAATCAAAAACACACAGACAGACTGACATGATTTATCAACTGAACCCACTCAGCACAGTATTGAAGGCCCACCATCACATTCAAATGCTCAGCTTCACAGAATTCAAAGCAAAGCCATTTTATCCAAGCACAAAGCTACACAATGCTTCCCCAAAAGGGCTAATTCCATGCCAACACTTCACTATATGCTGTCCAAAATAATGGCATAAGAATTTAAGTTTTTAATACAGTTTTCCCCCATTTTCTTCCAGTCCCCTTTTCTTCTACAGTTGAACAATTTTTGCTTAAGTTTAAAAAGGAATCTTTGTACAGTTATCATTTACAAAACCTAATGCCCAGAAATTCATATCTAAGAAAGACAATAGCAACTGAAAGCATTTTGGAAACTGTGATATAAAATGTAACACTTGGTAAAAGCAAATAGCTGGTCTTTCTGCAACATTTTCTAACACAATGTGAAGAAGAAACCTAAATTCCAGACAGAAAAATCACTGCTCAGAAATATAAGCAATTTAATCAGCCCTTTTCTGACCACACCTGCATTTAGTCTATCAAAACAGCAGAACAGAACCTCTAAAGGTCAAAACCAACTTGAATTTATAAAAATTCAGAGAAAACTGAGAAATGCGATTCACCCATAATTCACATGTACATTGACTCCTGTTTTCTGAGAAAACATTGCCTCATGCAAAATGGAGCTAGGAATAATCCTGACCCACTCATACTTTACTTGGTTTAACTGAAGGAGCAGGCAGGCAGCCTCTTACAGACATAACTGGAGAGGCTTAAACTACTGTCACCCTCAGTATTTCCTGATGTCACTCTACTGCTGCAGGTTACTGTTCCACAAGTTGCACTAACAGCTCATACTCCCCAGACAAAAGTTCCAAAATCATTAATAGAACAGTACGGTAACTGCAATATATACAGTTATTAGATGACCACACCGCTTCTAGGATTGGAATCCCCAGGGGAATCATCCTATTTAAGTTAAAATATAACAGTAAGTAAAAATGTTTTGTACCCAACTGAATGCTTGCTCAGTTTTCTAAACGCCCAGAGAGACCATGTTGCAACTTTTTCTAAAGTAATGCTTTAAAAAACTTAAAAAGCTGTTTTTCTCCAAATCACGACTCTCTCAAACCACAAGCTGTGCACCTCTGACTGCTCAAAACAGTTTTCAGCCTTGTACTCACTTTTATTTTTGTTTCATATTATCTTCAGCAACAAAGACCTGCAGCTTTTTAATCACATGACAGTTTGTAGTAGACACTGATAGAATAGAATAGAATCATTAAGGTTGGAAGTGACCTCAAGGATCATCTAGTCCAACCATCCCCCCACCACCTATTACCCACTAAACCACGTCCCTAAGTACCACATCTAACCTTTCCTTAAACATCCATAAATAGAAATAGATCACCCCAGTGCTCTTAGAAGTCTTCACCTATTCTGCAACATTTCCACTGCTCTCTGCTAAAGATTTGCTAGCCTCCTCAACTCATTACAGCTCTCCTGAGTAGTTCACTTGAACTTGACAGTTACAAAAACTGACTTTAGAAGACACTTGGCAAGAGTGTTAAATAAGGTTTTGATGAAAACAAAGTAATGCATGTTAACATAAATCAAAAAAGTGTAGCATTTGCAAAATATATAATATTGTCTCAGTTTTATAGTCTAAAGAAGTACAGATTAGGTAAATGTCACAGTATCAATGGGAACACAATACATGCAAGTCTCCCAGTGGAACAGGACTGCAAATTCTTTATTTTCCAGTTTAAAACTGAAGACCATGTATAAAATACACAAAGCCAAAAAGGAAATTGGCCTACCTTCTTTCCATCTGCACTACTGTTCAACTTAGTAACGCGATGACATTCTTTCATACAGGTATGATTCTGACAATCAAGAAGCCGCCCACAAGACCTTTTACAGGAGTAGGGATTTGCAGAGTGACATGGTAATGGACTAACCTAAAAGTTAAAAATAAATAAATATGCATGTAGTATATATATACACACATTGCACATGGGTACTGTGTGAAATATATACACACACACACACTATACACATATGTACACACACACACACACAGAGCCACAGAACCATTACAGAGAAATTTTGGTTCTTGAGTACCTTTGTTAAAAGAAGAAAACCAGTGTGATGTCTACTTGACTTTTTTTTTTTTTAATAGACTTCAGGTTCCCATCCCAACATTAACCACATACATTTGTTTTACACTGATCACGCCAGGTAAAAAAAGGCTGCTTTACTAATTAAACAAGCCATCTAACTTTTGCAACATTGTTTCCTTTTTTTTTAATAAAACCCCAGAATATTACAGTCTCAAATCTTTTAGTGTGATTTATTCATTCTTTCTGAATTACACTTGTGCCTTCCATTAAAGGTTCCTAGACTGCTTTACAGTTATTGTAGAAAGCAGTTATAGTTGGCTTTCACCAGGCTAATTGTGTTGTGGTCATCATAAGCTCAGAACATTTTACAATTTTACAAACAGAAAACAACCTGCAAGTCAGAAATTCTAAAAACCAAATACCGACTCTATCAAATATAACTCCCAGGAGTGGCAAGGGGAAGAAGAAACGGTTCTATGACAGGACTAGGATTTTAATGTCTTATGATATATTTGTGCCTTCTAATTTGAGGTTAACACTCCAGTTAACCAAGCTTTGTAGTACTATTCAGAGCATCTACTTAGAAGCCTTTAATCTGCATTGGTACTGAAATGGAGCGTAAACTCCTAACTTGGTTAAGTAGGTTATTTTCCTAAAGCTGAATAGTACAGGTCCCTCCATACTGCAAGTACTAGAGGAAACTTGCTGTTCCCATTTTCCAACCATTATATAATATTCACATTAAAAAAATCAGTTTCTGTGATGCTGTCAAAAAAATTATTTTTTCCCCTTAATATCATGATCATTCTGCAGAGAAAAAACAGAAGCTATTTGTAATGTTATTAGATAATAAGCTACTGTGACATAACTGACTGACTAGACTAAGGGTGTGAATTTGTGTTACAGCTTAAGTCCTGTACCCCTTCCCTTTTCTCTCTTCCAACTCTACAATCCTAATTGCACACTCCTACCACTTACTTTGAACAAGTCCTACCACACATCTGTCTTTAGAGCAAGGCAATTCAACTACTCAAAATTGAAGAAAAGGAATTAATAGAAAAGTGTTCCTTGTCTTTTGCTAGGTTTGCAAGTTGGTTGGCCATACAACCAGGTGAGCACTGGAACTGAAACGAGGGAAGAGAGGACGGTCCTCCACAGGGCAGAGCAAGGAACATGCTCCCTTCAAGTACTGTCCATGTTGATGTTCCTCAATCCTAAAGCAAAAATATACAAAGTAGGATTTGAATCCACTTGCCTATAGAAATGTTTTCTGGGCTTCATCCAAAAAACCACCGTTCTCCACATCAAGTCATTGCAAAATGCAATTCATTCACAACACTTCCGAACAACTCATCCTGACCCACTGAGACTCTGTGAACAGAAGTCTGCATGGTAGGCTGAACATCCAGCATGCAATACGCAGGAGAAAACCTTGAGGCTATCATGTCTAACTAGTCTTGCACGCCTGTGTCAGAGCTGAGGCTCATGATGCTGCCTAAAGCACTAATACAACCACAGTAGGTAGTCTGAATGCCTGCAAACTTCATACTACCCCCTGCAAACATCCTACAACTCAGTCTTTGATGGTTCTGATGCTTCCGGTGACCAAAGAAGGAAAAGCCAGCAATAGGCCTAATAAAAAGGGAGACTGAGGTAGTATTATACCCAGCAAACACACACCAATTACCAAAGCTTTTATCGTTCCTAACACCCCCTCTCACCCTATTCAATCTCCCTCCTCCTCCTTCCTCAGAGTCACAACATCCTTTCAGTAGCAACCTAATTAGGCAAAAGATGCTGGAGGGCTAAAGAATGAAAGAAAAGGTGTACTGGACATCAAGACCTGAAACTGCCCATTTTTCTTCCCCTGCTCACCCACTGCCACTCAATTTTTTATAACTGCTGGTTCTGCTGCGGCTCGGGCACTGACAGCAGACCAGGGCAATAACAGCAAATTAGCCCTAGGGCTGCACAGTTCAGTGAGGCTGATGAAACTTCTTTTTATCTGGAGTTAGTCCTCCATCAGATAAGGACACAACCACGAGCTCCAGTTAAAGTGAATTAGCAGAAGCATATAGACAGGTGGAGCATCCCTTCTAGTAGCACCCCTGAAGCAAACTGGACGAGATACAATGAGAACAAAGCCGGGGCAGGGAAACACACTAGCCAGCAACAGCAGCTTTCAGATGGCCAACTGCGGAAAGTATCCCAGCCCTCTGCCTGCGTCCAGCACAGCCTCAGCTTCCCTCCTCTCGTTGACCTTGCTAAGTCTTGAGTCCAATAAAAGATAAGAGAGTCTTCTGGAATCAATTGACATTGTAGCAAATTCAATTAATTTAAACCTACACTATATTTTCTAATTTTTTCCCCATTTCTTGACAAGTCAATCTGCTGTGGATATTAGTAATAAATCCAAAGGACAAAGTAGAGAAAAATTTTACTGTCTGTACTTGGGATGCATTTCTAAAACGGCTGAATGGAGGTCGCTACTCTTGCTACAAAAATGAGTAGCAAAGAAGCCACAAACTCCAGGAGGCTGATGAGCTGAAGAATAAAGAATGCAGATGAGAACCAAAAGTCCTTTACAAAAGCTGATTGGAAAAAGAAAGACAATAAGGAGGCATAATTTTCAGACCACAGGTCTTCCACAGGATAAGGAAAGGAAGGCAAGGAAAAAAGGATACAACAACTTTCAGAAGCTTTCCAGCACATCTCCCAAATGCATAAAAGCAACTAACTGATAACATCAATTGGAGCATGAAAATAAAAATCAAGTACAATAGAGCAGGAGAATTTTGGAACATTGTATTTAACGTACTTAGCCATAAAGATGAATCTCATCAAGTTTTACATAAAATTTTACCTAGAGGCAGAGTCCTACAAATGAACCACAACTAAAAAAAATTAGAATGATAAAACACAGCATTAAATACCTAAAAAACCACCCCTACAAAAACACAAAACCAAAAACAAAACACCAAGAAGAAAGAGTTCTATCTGCCTGAGAACAGCAAGACTAATATTACAGGATATATTCAAAATACTCATCACAGAAACAAAACCAGAACGTTTCCCATTCCCTAGAACATTTAATGAAATGAAGCAACTGCAAGAGAATTAAAAACAGCAGATAAATTAATACCATATCCAGTTAAGATTTCCTTGTTTGTCCTCATTTACCTTGTATGGGCTTTAGTTACTGTTTTCCCATAAAAACAGATTTTGAATATAATCCTAGCTCTAATAATTTGATTTTAAAGGAGCATATGTATGCTACTGCTATGAAATGCCAATGCTTGCAGCAGTTCAAAGTAAAACAGGAAGTTTTCATTTTGGGGTGGCAGCAACTGTTGCTGATAGGTGATTTTTTCAGACCTACGAGAAACAAATTTGAGAGCTACTCTTAAGCAACTGCAAGTAGAAGACTGAAGAGTTAGTTTTTCTAAATATATGTAAACACATTTACACAGTAATATTATTTTTAAAAAGGGCTGCACACTGTAGCTAAAAAATCTTTTAGGCAGAATTACACAGATTTTATACAATTACTTCATCAGAAAAGTAGTTTTAAGTCTGCTGTTTCAAGCAATAAATTGCTTGTTCTAAATACTCAAATACATGTAAGAGCTTGAACTAAATCAATCCCTTAAAAACACTTTTTAACCACAAAAACGCCAACAGAACAACCAAAGCCAATACCTACACAAAATTACTGTCCAAGTTAAAATGTAAAGACAGTAGATTCATTATTAGACAACTGCTAAACTGTCTGCTTTCATTCTGTCTTCTACTCATCATTTGCTGGCATTCTATAAAATACAAGCAGACTTTATAACTCATTTCGCTCCTACTTTCTTTTATACCTCCTCCATTATAGAAGGTCTAATGACAGTCCAACATAAGTAGTAATGCATTACAGCAATGAGCCCCTCTTCACAGAAAATCTGCTTGAGAAAATTGCTACTTTCATCACTTGTGACAAGTTCACATTTCCCAGTGAAAATCCCCTCAGGAGCTGGAAACTACTATAGAAGAGAAATGTTCATAAAGACATCCAAGTGTTTTCTCTTGTTAACAAAAGAAATCAGTTTGGAGTGACAGACATTACATGTTTGGTTTTTTTCTTTTTAGAGGTCTCAGAACAACATAAAAAACTTACAATGCATATAAAATACACTGTAAACGCCCCCTCACACACATTAACAAATCATTCTTTTCTTTGCTATCAAAATCTCTATGATTAGGACACTTCATTCCACTGCAGAAACGGCTAAACTTCAGCAAGAAAGCAGCACTGCACTCTGCTGGCTGAGAGAAGGAATGTTTAATCTAGAATATCATACAGTATCAATCAGTCTAAATAATTAAAGCTAGGTATAGACTCCCTGGGATTTTTCCATATTTTCTATACTAACCCATAAAGAAAAGATGACCCAAAGCCATTGACTAATTCTGCTAAGACTACTATACAACAGAGAAGGCTTTTTTTTTTTAATTATTCTGAAATAAGTAGTTTTAAGTATGTAATAACAAACCCAGCTGTTTCAACAACAAACAAACAGGTAGAGTTGTTCTTTTCATCCATTTTCACAGCATTTTTCTTCAGCAACTGACAAGCTGCAAAGTAGCTCTATGGAAGCTGTATTCACAGCTTGGTTGGATTTATAAATGTGCTGTGCAAACAGACTGCAGATATATGAACTTTGTTAACAACATTTGTAGACATGGTACCACACAATCAAGCCACCATTACAACACACACCAAAAGATTAGTAAAGAAGGTCAAAACAAAAAAAAAAAAAAAAAAAAGGGGGGGGGGGTTGTCTAAGTATTTTTAAGTTCTTACTGTTTTCAAGAAATTTTTTACTAGCTTAAAATGAAACTAGGTTTGTTACAGTATTATTAACAGTACTTTGACAGTGACTTTGTCCGACTTACTAGTAATCAGAGCTATAATAGCAATAGGGGTTTTTTAAAGATTAGTTTAGCAATCATCTTTTAAAAATCAAGAAAAAAGGAGTTGATCTTAAATTTCATGACTTCTAGAAATGACTGTGAGTAAAAACGACAGTTATTAAGCTTCATGCATCAATTAGATTTTCTTCTTATGTAAGCCGAAATAGACAATGAATTCATCCAAAACTGGAGAAAGCTACACACCAAGAAGACAAGCTAGTAAGTAACACTAAAGAAATCTCCACGACATTGTCTGATTTTATCCATGCGTGCTTATATCCAAGCCACATGAGACTTGCCCTGTATGACACGATGTTCCTAATCCTTTAAATAAATAAATAAATAAATAACCCAAACCATAGCAGTTTCTAGAACTGAGGAAAGTGTGCAACAGGGAGGGAATAGCAATTGTAGAATGAGGGGAAAAAAACACCCCACACAGAATCATACAATGAAAAGATCCCCCCAGAAAATCTAAACAGCATTTAAGCAACTGCAAGACTACACAAATATCTTAGATCATGAGTTTTAATTTCTGTCCAAGAATTCTAAAAAGTCAAGCAGTTATATATCCTTCAAAAAGGAACTAAAATACTGTCTGATATGTAAACCCTTGTGATAAGGTACTTCACTGGTTTTAAAAAGATAAAAAAGACATATAACATTTCTTTTCAATATTTTTTTTGTTGCAGACTGTCAAAGTGAGATATACACCACATTCCACTTAAAAAGACAGTTTCCATGACTCACCTCATGCTGCCCAAGACACTCTCTGTTAAAGAGAAAAATCAGAGATTTAGAAAACGTGTATCTTTATTAAAGAACATAAAACAGTGACAATGCTTTTCCCACAAAAATAATGCAAGTTATTTTAAAAAGTGCAAACTAAGATAAAATCATCTATCTATGCAGATCAATGCCTTCTCTTTTTCAATAGTTGCTCAGATTGCTGTATTTTATGCCAATCCCAAAAATCAGTGTTCCGTGTACAGGTTAATTACAGTTGTATATGAAATTAATAATTTCTATTTTAGAAAGTTACCTGAACTGCTTCCAAATACCTTCCCCTTTGGCTCTACTAATATATCACTTCACATTTTTCAGTTATTTCAGAGAACTATCTAGTCTCCTCTTATGTTCACAATTCTATCCCTTTTAGAATGGTATATCATTCCTAGGAAAGAAACACCGCACACTGATGAGAACTGTGAAGGTATTAAACGGTGACTCATTCAAACACTGATCTCCTAAAAATTAAACCAATCTTTTGCTCAATTTATTTTGAAAAGTATCTTTTTCTTTTTACGTTTGATTTCATATCTGTCTCTCCTTGTTTTGATTTCTCTACTGAAACCTTAGAAAGGAGAGTAATGACATCATCATTAATATTCAAGCTAAAATATCTGTAAATCAGTTCCTAAAAAACTATAGAAGCGTATTTAAAGAAAAAAAAAACCTATTCCTGCCACTCCTCTAACACAAAACTACCACCAATAGCTACAGATGGTCTTTAGGACAGCAGGATATTAACAAGAGCAGTAAGTCAACCACTTTGTATAATAAGAAGCAGATGTAGCACAGGAGCCTGTTCTTCACCCTACACAGCTCAATTATCTTATATCCAAGCTCATCTTCCTATAACCAGCTAATTTGGCTTTAGGACTTCTGCATTCCATTGTAGCATGCTTCTGTTCCCCTGCAAGGGGAAACTGCTTAACCTGCCTGACTGCCTTCTGCCACGGAACTACCAAATCTGCAGATAAGAGGTTCCCCACAGCAACCTTGCATTCAAGCTGAGATGTAACAATGTCAGATGAACTATTAGAAGCATGAAAACTGGCAGGATCACCGGGCTCCAAGGGTAGCGGCTAGCTGTTTGTGTCCTACTTGGACACCAGTTACAGGTGGAATTCTTCAGTCTGGTACCTATTTTATTTAATATTTTTTTCCCCAATAACTTGGAAGAGACAAAATGCACCAATTTTGCAGACAATGTTAAAGGGCAGTGCAGTCAATACATTCAAGGGCAGGGATGCCATTCAGAAAGTTCTACACAGATTGGAGGAACAGACTGAGAGGAAATTCATGAAATGCAGAGACAAAGAAAGTCCAACTAAAGAAAGACCAACTAAGTCCCAGCAACACTGCAGGCAGGGGACTGGCGCGTTGGGGATGCAGTAGTAGTCTCTCAGCATTAAGGGGAAGTTACAAGAAGATGAAGCCATGCTCCTGACTGAGGTTCATAGCAGGGAGGCAAGAGACAACAGTCGTCTTAAACAAAGAAGGTTCTGACTGGATACACAGTGGAGGAAATAAATAAATCAGTAATTATAATCAAGCACTGAAAGAGGTTGTCCAGAGAGGGTGCAGAACCAATGTACTTGGGGGTTTTCAAGGTCCATCTTGACAAATCTGGGGCCAACTGGTCTGAATTCAGTGCTGATCTGCTTTTAGCAGGAGGCTGGACTAGATGACCCCACCTCAAGGTACTTTCCAGCTTCAATGGTTTTGTGAAATTAAGAGAGCAAATAATTTTCCAGAATCTCCCTTCTAACTATTTACAGAAACAGATATTGAATACATTCCATTCCAAATCTCTGGCTGCTCATGTTCAAAGACACCAAGTTATTAGAAAAAACATCAGGAAGTATTGAAAACCTCAGTGGTTAAGGCTGGAATCCCCACTAACATCCATCCACAAATAATATGCTTATTTAAACTATTCTCCATTATCATATTTGTTCAAATGCCACTGTTCTAGCAATGATTCTAAAAGCCCTGCTAATGATCTAAGGAAGTGTCAGGTCCTTTGCTTTTTAGCAACACATTACTTGATATCTATGGTTTTGGTTGCTATTATTTTGTTAATTCAGGAAACTTCTCTCAAATCACTGTCATTAAAAAAAAAAAACAAAAAAAAGAATATTACAGTTGCAAAGATCAATCAAGAGAGTTAGGATATGCCAGAATTAATGTGATCTAATGCTAACAGAACCTTAATTTGCACAAGCACTATGACAGGTAACAACGCCTCCTCTACTTAGAAAATTCAGTACAACTTTTCCAGTATGGTTTCCTTCCCACTTAGCAGACTGACCTCCTCCGGGGAGGTGTCTTCAGACTAAGGGAGGTGATTTTTGAGGTTGGAATTCAGAGGAACTAGGAGATGTGCCCTATATAATGTAAGATGCTACACAATGACATCTGCTGAATACATCCATGAGACAGCTTCTACAGGCATCTACACAAATACTGAAGCCAGACTGTTCATAACCACATTTTTCACCTTTTAGGAAACTGGCTTTGAACTCTGAGCACAGGTATTAGAAGTATCGAGTGGTCACAGTTTTGAACAAAAGTACAACCTATCATAGTACAACCCTTAAGTAATTAAGTTCTGAACATATCTACATAGGCAGCTAAATGGATATTTTTGATCATCTTCCTCTGTCTACTTCTCACTTTGTGAAATGAGTACACAATATTCCTTCATTAAGGATATTTAAAAAACAGACAGACACTAATCCCAGTAAAATATGCAGGGTTTAAAACAGTAAGAGACTACAACATGAAAACAGACAAAAAAAACCCCAATTTTTTTTTTTTCAGATAAACTTTGAACTCAAGAGTTCTTATTCCACAATGTAAACAGAAGTTCTACGAAACTGAAAAAGAATAGTGGAAAAAAAAAGTCGTCATCATTATATCTTTGCATGATCACAGAAAGAGCTGATTTGGATCTACTCAAGGAGCAGAACCTTCTGGACAACTCAAAAACAGAAAGGAGACAAGCAGATGGGATGAAAGGTATCCGCCTGCCATTCGTTAGCATATAATGACTGAACAACTGAGAAACAAAACAGTAATTCAGCAAGACCCAGAAAACTACCATCCCACAAACCAAGCAAGATAGAAACTATATGGAAAAAGTTGTATGTTACTGAAGACTATCAAATAACCATGGCTGTCTTTGCAATTTTCGTATTTTTAAGGTAGCATTGTGCACACGTATTAAACAACCAATCTTTACTATCAGTCCTTTCATACAGTGAGCACACACTACAAAAAATATCTATTAAACAACCACCAACGCTCCCAGTTTTATAAGAATGGTGCTCACATAGGCTCATTGCACCTAAAGAGGAAAATACAGTTATTTTCATTTCCATCTCTACAACAGTATAAAAAGAAAAAAAAATCTCTTCCCATACCAAAACTTTCTTAGATTTGTTTTCTTTTTTAATACTTACACTGGTATAGGAACTTCACAGGGAGGGCACGGTAATGCAGTTTGAATAAAAGCTGGCTCAGATGGCTGTTCCCAAGGACCTGCAGACTGATGCTGAGAGCAAAAGACAACACTAATTGAATACAAACCACAACTGGTCTGCTTGACCATAATAGACATATCATCTAAAGAGATCCTAGTTCTAACAAAACCACTTTCTACTAAATTTTTCTTAACGGAAATCTCAACACTCCCTACACAAAAAAATTACAATCTCATCCTTAGCATGGATCGGGATAGGGAAATGAAGGCCTGTGGTCCTGCTGGTAAAAGTCAAGCACAAAACCAAACAAAAAAACACAGTAAAACAATTCTAGGCATTTAATAGAGGTAAAAATATTTCAACTACTGAAGAAGTGACATTATCATCATGCAGTGCACGCATGTGTCACGTTTAAAGATGCCAATTTCTTACTTCTAACTTGTGCAATTTTTGATGTTTAGTAAATATCAGAGTTAATTTTTTTCTATTATAATTGCTTACATTTGAAATTAAACATGTGCAGTACAACTTTAACAAAAAGCAGTTATAATTACTCAAGAAATTATAAGATAAGAACTGCATATTCAATAATATACATTACGAAATTAATGAGATTGCAACAAAGGAGGTAGAACCACTTAGTTTCTTGGTTAAAAAGTATGCATACCTCTGTGCTTGGATATTTATTTACTCTGACCTCCAAAAGCCTTCAGCATAAGATTAAGGTCAAACAACTGTTGCTCATTCTTCAGAACACAAGTAACAGACCATTTTTCACTGTTTACTTACTAAGCCAGTTTGCTTCACAAGTGCTTCGTCGTGGCAGGGAACAGGGCACAAATGACCACATGTTAATGTCTTTTGGCAGGACTGACGACATGGAGGACATCGGCCAAAGTGACAATAGTGTTTCTCTTGGGTTGGGTGATGACAGGTAGGTGGTCGACTGAAGTAAAATCCAAGAATGACTCAATATGACAGCAAGAAATACGAAGTTACAGTCACTGGATAATTACACTCAAAATACAAAGAACTGACATGAACAACTTCTTTATTTAAAATGAGTTTACTTCTCACCTTCAGCAGTGGTTAGTATTACAGTAAAATTATACTGGAGTTTTAAATTAAGTTAAAATCAAAATCAAAGTTGTGTTTGTAAATTCAAAGAACTATTTCAATCCTAATTCTGCTCTGTGCTAAGTAATCTTGCTACACCCCAGCAGATAATACCTTCCTTTTCTCTTGTGCCAGTCAAGTTTTCTAGGTAAACTGCCTCACAGAGATAGTTCAAAACATTAACCAGAAATGAGTTGAAGGGAGTGGGACTACAGAATTAGAAGTGCTCAGTGGGAGAGAACCTCCCCCCTGACAGCAGCAAGCTGCTCATGAAACCACAGCGAAGAGGTGTCTGATAGGACATTGCTAATCTCTATCTGCACAGTCAAGAATACAGAAAACTGAGAAGTATTATCTGTAATCATATTAAAGGAATAATTTTTGCCTTTTAAAGTTGTATTTTACTACTTTCCTTAAACTCCACTGAAGAACTAGAAACACACACACTTTTTATACTGACCTGCACAGCTGTTTGCATTTGGGAGGTTTGATGGTGCGCTCCCTGCCACAGGGCACTTTAATGACAGTTTTTCCACAGTTGCATTTCACATCTACAGTCTCCGGACACGGATTACAACTACCTAAAATTAAATATATTAACAATATGATAACCTGAATAAGATACTGTTTATAAAAAAAATGGTAAATACTGTAACTCCGAGCAAGAACATAATTTAATTGTCCTATCTTGCTTGATCTAAATAATAGATGTTTTAATTTTTTATTTTTGCTTAGTTTCAAATCCCTCTTGGGAAAGAGAATTTCACCATTCTTAAAGAATAGTAAAAATAATCTTGATTATTCTACAGTTGTTAACTGGTATCAAGGTAGAAACAATCCCAATCCCACATTTTAACCAGCCAGCATTATTAAAGCTCAGTCATTGGGATCACACAACACTAAATATTTGTTATTTATATTTCAGTCTTTTATATATATATATATATGAAGACATGTCATCTTTCAACTAGATTCAAAAGATAAGAGAGACATTGAAAAATTGGTACAATAAAGTTTCGCAGATTTTGGACAATACTGTTGTTCATCCTCTATGTATAGTTATTTTTTAAAAGATACTCCTCCTTTATGAAGTTAACTCATGCTACTAACCTGGTATCGTTTTTAAGATTTATCTGTAAAATATCCATGTTTTAATTTATAGCTCTTCCACACTATTTCTTCATCAAGTACCAAGTGCTAAGTTTTACTATTGAGTAATTAACAGTAAGAATATGCACCTGGACAGGATGGATCAATGGGCCGAGGCCAACTGTATGAAGTTTAACAAGGCCAAGTGCCGTGTCCTGCACTTTGGTCACAACAACCCCAAGCAATGCTACAGGCTGGGGGCGGGGTGGCTGGAGAGCTGCTTGGAGGAAAAGGACCTGGGGGTGTTGGTTGACAGCCAGCTGAACATGAGCTGATAGTGTGCCCAGATGGCCAAGAAGGACAATGTCATCCTGGCTTGTATCAGGAATAGTGCAGCCAGCAGGAGGAGGGAGGTGGTCGTCCGCCTGTACTCAGCTCTGGTGAGGCCGCACCTTGAGTACTGCGTTCAGTCTTGGGCCCCTCACTACATGACGCTGAGGTGCTGGAGCGTGTCCAGAGAAGGGCAACAAAGCTGGTGAAGGGTCTGGAGCACAAGTCTTATGAGGAGCAGCTGAAGGAACTGGGTTTGTTTAGTCTGGAGAAAAGGAGGCTCAGGGGAGACCTGATCACTCTCTACAACTACCTGAAAGGAGGCTGTAGCCAGCTGGGTGTTGGTCTCTTCTCCCAAGCAAGAAGTCATAGGACAAGAGGAAACAGCCTCAAATTGCTCCAGGGGACGTTTAGGTTGAATATTAGGAAAGATTTCTTCACTGAAAGGGTGCATTGGAACAGGCTGCCCAGGGAGGTGGTGGAGTCACTGTCCCTGTAGGTGTTCAAAAAGCATGTAGATGTGGCACTTCGGAACGTGGTTTAGTAGACATGGTGTTGGGTTGACAGTTGGACTAGATGATCTGAGAGGTCTTTTCCAACCTTAAAGATTCTATGATCTTCTAAAAAAAGCAAATTTAGATGTGGAATTTTGGCTCACTAATCATGTTGCACTCTGAAACTTTAAAGAAAGCAATGCTTTGAAAGCGTTAACCAGAGCCCAACTTTTTAAGCAATCCTGACTTACTAACAGGACCTGAGAAGCAATGTTTCAAGAGGCAGACCTCTCAACAACAAAATGCTGCTGAAGAACAAAGGATGGAAGTACACAGTCTTTATAATGCAAAGTAAATAAAGTTGCAATATATTATCAGCACATATTAAAAAACCCCCTACTTGTACAAAATAAACAAAAGGTCTAAAGCTATGCTGCCCAAAGTGGCTATATTATGCGTACAGTTTACTTAAATATTATTGTATTAACAAAGACAACTGCCCACATTCTCAAAAAGATGAAAGGGCAGAGATTGCATATAACCCTGAAGTTAGGGTGAGAGCACACTGTTCTCAAATCAAATGTTATAATGTACTACAGTAGGAAACAAAACATTTCTATTCCCTGGCAACACGCTCTGAATTCCAGCAAGCATGATTAAATACTTAAGAAAAATAGATATGTAAAAATCAAACCACAAACAGAATGGATTAAGTTACCTTTCTGCAGGGACTCCTGCTAAAGGCCAAGTGCTTATTATCAGCACCCTCTCATAATTCTGAGATCAGATCCTTTTTAAAGGACCTGATATGGCAAGTTATTTTCTATTTCTTTTAAAATCAGTGGTCACTGAGATCTGGCAGCTGACTATAAAATTAACCTGACCTGGCACTGAAGATAAACTATTTAATCATAACTTTCAGCAGCTATTAAAATGTTGGTATATAAGGAGAAACATATGAATATAAATATTTTGAAATAAAAACCGTTACCTATATTAGTTTATCCTATAATTCAGCATTAGCTCCTTAGATTTCCAACCAGATTTTTATTCTATGATTGAGTCATCAACCAAACTAATTTTACCAGTTTTCTTCTGACAGTACCAAAAAAAAAAAAAAAAGAAAAAAAAGAAATTATGTATTTCCAGGATTTTGGAGGGGTCTAGGGGAGGGAGAAGAAAAGAAGGGGAAGAGAAGGGCCACAGTTAACAGAACAAACTATTAGTTTGTGGTGACAGATTTAATAGCAGGTTAACTGGGACAAGCACCCCATTTACCTGTCCTGTCCTTCAAAGAATCACTGCCTCAAAAGCAAGATCAGCTGAACAAGTTGTGAACTATTTCCTGAGTTGTTGCAATTTATAGTCCAGAATACTAAGGGAAATTACACAAGCTGCTGTTCCAGCAGGGCAGCAGCTTTTGTGGGGAAAATTGGTGAGAGCGCAGCCACTTTTTTAGTCATTCCAATTTAATCCCCTACCAAGCGAATGTCAAAGCAATTGGCCAGGATAAAAGCTGCCAGGTAATCGTGGCCCTTTTCAGCATCTTTATAACCAAGGTCACTGGATGCAGGAGTAAACTTTTTTGTTATCCTTCACATGTCAGTAACAAGTTCTTACTTTCTCTTTTACAAGCAACATACCAATAGACATTCAAATTTCATCCACTTCTTTTTCAATTTTAAGCCCACTCGTATCATACGTTGTATTCTAGAATTTTTAAAAACCATGCAGACTCAACCAGCACTGTCATTTCTAGATGTAGTTGGACTTTGTAATGCATATTCAGTGAACAGAATTATTTGGGAAAAAAAGTCAAGCTATGGATTTTGAATTAAGCAGCTGGAAGGAGGACAAAGCATTTTCAGAGATACAATGCTAAGCACAATTACCAGCTAAAAACTCAAGTTATCATCATTGTTTATGTCCTTAAGCTCTAACCAGCACTAATCACCTTTCAAACACGCTGCCCCCACAAAAAGCCCACATGCAACTGAGTGAGAGAATTCATTAAGCACCACACAGATTCACACACACCCAAAGTTTGGCAAAAATGAACACCACTGCATCGCTACAGGGATCCTTCACCTATTCTTACCTCTGTGGCAGCCTGAAGGACATTTGTGATTTCTGCAGCCTAGAGTTCGCCCACAGACTTGATCACAAGGTGGACAGTTTCCAGAACAGCACTATTAAAAGAGAAAAACAAAAAAAAAACCCCTCTGTATAACTGAACACTTAAATATTTCTGGTATAAGTTTGCCCTCTTCTACTATCTCGGTTTTTTAATACTTAAAAAATTTTCACACGGTTTAGTCAAATTTCCTCAAGTTTATGCCAGGAATAGAAAGGAGGCCATCTGTAAAGTTGTTTTAAAAAAATTCAAATTACAAAATAACAAGAAAACACAAAGTTGAAAGCATCATTTCAACATGCTAAAAAGGCAGAGGGCTTCCAAAAAGCATAAGAACATTTTAGAAATTCAAATTCTTACAATATTTTAATCCAAAATAATTTTACAAGATTACATGTAGGATACCCAACAGTTTGCCATGTGACTCTACAGTTTCTTCTACTTTTATAGTATATCATCCCTGGTATAAAAATATTTTAAACACCTTTTACGTTTGTAGTAAAGGTCAGATAACTTTAGGATCAGTTATCTATTTTCTGTTCTTATATAAAGTAGTAATGTGGAAGAATCAGAACACATCACAACAGCACCACATTGGTGGATGCCAGGTCAAGAAGAGAACCCCATCTTTTCTACTAACTTGAAAGGTACTCTCCTTTCAAACTGTGTAAGGAAGGATGGCAATTAGGAAGAAGAACCTGGATTTTTTAGCACAAATTAATGGTGAAAAGATTGCATTTACTTGTTTTGCCATCTTTTCACATAAAGTAAATTCACTGTAATAATAATACTCAAAAATACCTAAGAATAAAACTGTGTTTTTCATGCCTCTCTGTGGTAAGAAGTCCGACTTTGGTAACGTCTTAATTCACACATAGCAGGCAAGTTTCAGGCCTTCTTGAATCAAGAAACTGCAAAGATAGGTCTGAGCTATCAATCATTCCTTTGACTTCAAATGAGACGGGAAACAAAACTCAAATCCCAATTGCCAGAACACTGCTCTTTGCAGTGACGCATATTGTAAGGTGGGTGCTGCATTGTCAAAATAAGAGTATGTCCCTTACAAAGTTAGGGGACATTCTCAGCTCTTCCTACAAAGTAAGGAAATAAATGGATTTAACTTCTCTAGAATGCATAAAGCATCAGTACTACTCAAGTATCTGAAAGTAAAACTGCATTCTGGAACTGAGACATTGTCAGAAATCCCCTCCCAGTTTCTAAGGCCACTGAGTTTTTCTTGGTGACATGCTGTTCAGAGGATTCTGGTACTCCGCAAAGTAATTTGAATGACATGGAAGAAAACTCCTCTTTCTATAAAATAACACGAGGTAGAAAAACAGATTGACGTGATCTCTATATATAATATTTATAAATTAAAAAAAAAAAAGTTGTTATCTAAACAATACATTTGAGAAGGATAATCTCTGGACATTTACCTTTCTCCTGCATTGGTGCTTTTGGCAATCACGAATTTTAGTACACTTTGTTTCACACAGATATGGCTTATGACATGGCATGCGTTTAGTGTGCTTTCCACAGCGACACTGTTTTTCAACTTCCTGGGCAGCAAGACATGAAAAAAACCAAGGTATTTTTAACAAAACAAAAAAGAAACTAAAGTGTTCTACTACTAGCTGTAAAGAAAAGTTGACGGGAGAGTAACAGTGCAATGCTCTATCACAACAGGAAGTATATCACATGCTCGGAGCAGATTACCCATCTGCGCAGTAACTACTTGGGGACCTTGTGCAGGTGCAAATGTCATGCCCTACATGGCACCTCACTGGAGCCTTGGTCACACCAAGAGGGAAGCTACTTCAAGGCAATCACTCAAGTGTGTAGTGCAAGATGTCAAGTGTAAAAGCAAAACAAATTCATACAAAAAAAAGTGTTCCACCTGCGTAGTAAACTAGATTCATCCATTGTGTATACAGATAATTTAAGAAGTACGTTGATAAGGTTTATCTGACCTTCATCCCAGCTATCATCCTAACTACTTCCACCATAGACTTTGTAGCCAAAGCTGGTTCAGGAAGAGACAAGTGAGAGCAGAAAGAGCAACAGCTTTATAGGCCAGATCACAGAACCTCCATAGATATTTAGAGCAGGGCAAAATATTATTTTCTTGCTAGCAAGGAAATAATGTTATGTTACAGCATCTTTCATTTCACTAATGGAGAAATAGCATAATAAGACAAAGCAGCAAGGAAACTAGAAGAGCTGGGGAAAAAATTGAGTGTCTTTCATGGTATAATTAATTTAAAAACAAAACCAACAACCCAAAACAAACAAAAAAAATCATTATCTGTGCCTCAATTCAGATGCATAATGCTCAACTAAATTCAGAGTTGTGTTGGGTTGGTGAGGGGGGATAGGCAAAAAATGTGTTGCTTTTAATGAACAGAAAGTCATAGATTTTGTGACATCTTCCTTAGGAGACTTGCACTGTTCCACACATACAGTGTTAAAAAACCCTAACAAAATGTGAGCCTGCTATAGTAAGACTAACCTGTCGGCATATTTCACAGGGACCCCGATGACAGCGCTGTGAACATTTATGGATGCCACATTCCAGAACTTTGTCACAACTATCACCACAGGTGGGCACATCTTCTGTACAAGGCAATGTAAACTCTAGATGAAGAGAAAGAAGTACAAGCAAACTTTTAGAAAAAAAAGCCAAAACATTTAGAAAAAAATGCACTAATATGACTTCAAATGCCAATTTTCTCTCAATTTTTTTTAAAAGCTTCACTAGAATTACTCAATTATTCACATGACCCATTTAAACCCCTGGCCCTAACTAAAGCTTTGAAAGAATTAAGCAAAAAAAGTTAATATAAGCTGCCACAGTTCACTGTTTGTAAGAACTTTTTATGGACCCTGCCCTGCAGAATTAACCTGAACTACTGACTGTCAAAGACTGGGTGACTTTTTTTTTTAATTTAAAAGAAAAAAAAAGAGGCAGCTCACTTGATTTTTCACATGGACAGAACCTTTTCCCAGAACGAGGACAGTCTCCACAGGGACCAGCATGACAAACTTGTTCACATGTGTGATTGCCACAAGGCAAAGGTTTTCCACACACCTGGAAAACTCAGAGAAACAAACTGAATGCAACGTAATGGAACTACATACCAAGACAAAGCAACCCAAAGGGAAAAAACTAGAGGTGAGCATCATCTGGGTGGAATTTAACTCTTTCTGAATTTTGTTAACAAATCTTGTATTTGCTGAGTTTTGCAAATAAAATCAATGACCCCTGCAGTGATCCTGACTGGAAGACCACTGTATACTGAGGAGTTAGTGGTTCGCATAACAGTTAACTTGAGTAGTGCCAGGTCTGTGCTGTAGGTACAGCTTGGCCTTCAGGCCTGTGTTGTGCTGCATATGTCTCCTGGCCACAGGATCAATTTATTGTGGCAGAGAAGACTGGAGGCAGATCCCACTTGGTACCAGAGATTATGCCACCTGCATGCTTTTGCCTTTATCCAAAAGGGCAACAAGAAGTTCTCATGTGAACATCCTTTCTGTTTGACAGCAAAATTATGAACAGAGTTGTTTTCCTGTAACAAAATCCTACAACAGCTTCAGTGACCAAAATGGGGTAACCGTTTCTACAGATGGGATCTGCACTGCATGCTGCACGTGGATCAGAGGTGCGTTCAATGCAGCACAACTTGGGGTTCCCAGCATTTAAATGCCCATACTATTATTTATATGATACTCTCTTTTCTCTGTAGTGTTAGCTGAAATAAATCACATTTTACCTGATACTTTACAGAGGCTGAGTGCCTTTCTTAACAGCACTGTAATGACCAAGTACCTCCTGGTGCAATCTCCTGCCTGACACTTAATTTTTTAAATTATTTTTACTTTTTTTACAGTTTGTCAATCCCTAGCCTTGGTCCTATGAATGAGCTGCAAATATACTTCAAAGAATGTATCACAAAGCTTTCATTCTGTTACAGTCATTAGAAATAAATAAGCATGAAACTCTTATCTACTAAGCTGTGGTTTCATGCTTATTTCTGAAGACTGCAGCTGAAATTTCAACCTCAAGTAAAAGAAAACAGAATGCACAAGGTCAAATTCACTGCTAGCTTGAGCCTAGCAGTTCCAGAACAGTGACATTTTAACTACTGTCAGAGATGAACTGGGTCACCGAACAGATCCATTTTCAAACACTGCTGTGTACGTTTTTGATTGCACTTTCAAAACCTGAAAAATAAAATTACTGTCCTGCTGAATGTGTTTTTCCAATCCTTAATACACTGAGTAATCAGCTTTTATAAAGATGAGAAATAAGGTAAAAAGGACAGCTTCAACATACCTGATCACACTGCCACTGAGGACTTGCACAAAGTCTTTCTGCTGTCTGTCTTCCACAGATGCACTGCTGTTTACTGACTCGTGGACAAGGCTGACAATCTCCTATATGTAATTTCAAAGTGACATTGAGAGAAGGAATTGCAAAAGAATGATGTGTCTTAACAAATAAAACAACTACTCCTCTGAAGTTTAAGGCAGGTCTACCTGCGTGACAGGAATTCTCACAAGCGTGCTGTCCACACAGCAGCGTTCGTCCACACGGCAGGCGACACGACCACTCCTTGGCACTGCACCTTCGGGGTACTGGTTTAGCTTTCTTACAGTGACAGGTTGTTGTGACCATCTTTGGGCAAGGTGGACAGGGTCCTAAGTACAGGAAAAAAGAATACCTTGCTAGCGGCCATTCAGCAAATTCAGTCTCGACTACATCTGGTTTATTCTGAGAATTTTAAATATACCTTGCAGATTTTAAGTAAAACTGTGTAACAGCTATATAAATACAGGTCATACAACCAAGAGATGCAATGGATTTACCTGGATGACAAAGCAGCAAACATCTATGACCACAAGAAGGTTTGAATTCCCTCTCACATATCTGACCACAGGAGTGAGGTACCAACCATGGGTCCACAGCTGGATTCTCCACTTTTCCACAGTAACAGTAATACCTACTGGGAGTTTCAGACCGTTTGTATTCAAACCTACATTTTGGACTATGAGAGAAAAAGGGAGTGGGGAAAAAAAAAAGCAATTTTTTTTTTAAAGAAAAGCAATTTCTATCATTTCAGTTTCCCAAGATTGTTACCAGTCTACCAATTAACATTTCACAACTATTGTAATCCATAACAACATAATTAATTTTATAACATACAATAAAGGTCTTGCTATATGTCAGATTTTACAATACATTCATTAGTATGTCTAAGGAATTGTCCTATCACTGCAATCTTATAATATAAGAATATATTATTTTTTTTTTAAAAAAAAAATCAGTTTAGCAAGCACACAGAACAATTTTTATGTTCAAATAATAACAAAGGAATGTATGCAACAAAGAGTTAACTTACTAAAACTGAACCAATTGAAAAAGAGATTAAAACCCAGGCTTTTACCAGTAGCAATTTATAAGCTATGTAAAACAAGATTTAGCAATGCTATTAAAACTATGCATAATAATTAAAACTTTATTAGAAAGATTTTAGATTGTATCACTTCAGCATCTCAGTTATTATAAGATGCACACCTTTATTTGTTATCCTTGATGGTGTCAGATATTAAAAAATAAGTTATTCCTAAAAATAGACAGACAGCAAAGGTCTAGAACGTATTAGTGCCACAGGCCTTAAAGGCTTTCAGGTGCAAACCATGCACGAGGGAGGCAACACAAGGAATGAGAAACAAAGCAGCTCGCGTTTCTGGCTACACTGGGAAAAGACAACAGATTAGGAGCTCCTCCTCACAGGAGAATAGAGGCTTTGGAAGGACATATGCACCCATTTTTATCAAATAAAATGTCAGTTTGTCCCTATATAATACATTACAGGCCATAAAACATTTCTCTGGTGACGGCACAGTTTTATCATGTGCTTAAATGTTAAACAAAATACTATTCCCCTCAAATTTTTTTCATTCCAAACACTGGGCCTAAACACAAAACTATTCTGTAGTAGAAGAGGCATTATCAACTTGAGACACTGCCAGCCAACAGTTTTATAAGCAAACCTGCTGTCCGAGATCCCACATTAATAGACCTTTAGATTCCACCAGGCACTTTCAACCAAACGTGACAGAGGATTGTGTCTCAAAAATATTACTACGAGTTCCCTTGTAAAAGCGGGTGGGCAAACAAAGCATAGGACAAACATGCACAGAAGAACCTCGACTGAACTTGCAGACACAAATCTACTGAAAAACTAAGCTTCATTATTCACACAGCCACAATATTACCTTCTTTATACAACCTCATGTAAAACTGCAAGACTGATTTTAAAGCTTGAGTTACAGAGA
>VWZZ01003689.1:92929-110303 GCA_013399095.1 Psophia crepitans | reverse complement strand
GGCCGCCCTGGCGCCAGGCCGCCTCCATTTCCCCCCCGCCACGGGGCGAAGGACGACGAAGGGAGGCCAACCCCCCTCTGACACCCCCGACTGAAACCGCCCTGATGCGAGCTCTCCCGCCCGGCCCGGCCCGGCGCCTCCGTCCGGAAGCGACGGTGGAGGCGGCGGGGACGCCGGTGAGCTCCGCAGCAGCGCGACTACAGCTCCCAGCGCTCCCCGCGCGGGCGCGGCGGAAGTGGCGGCCGGGGGGCTCCAACACCCAGCGTGCACCGGGGCGCCACGCGGCCGTGCCCGCAATCCCCTGTGGAGAGGGACGGCCGGGGGCGGGAAGGTGGCGCCTTCTTCCGTGCTGCCGTGTTCCGTGTACCGCCCCTACCCAACCGGACAACAGGCTGGGAATATTAATTTTATGGAGTAGGTTGGTTTTGGTTTGGGTTTTTTTTAGTTTTGTTGGTTTTTTCCCCCCAGGAAATGCATGTTTATAAAAGTTGGAGAGTACAAGATTTTGATTAAAGAGTCGGAAATAGGAGGAGGTCAATTCTGGTTTTCTGTTTTATTTTGAAGTGGTTTGTTGTGTTTTTTTTTCTTAAGAGGCAACCAGTGGCCATGACTTATGTCGTAGACTGAAGGATCAATAAAAGAAAAAAATACAAAGTAGATTTCTGCCTTTATTAATTACATCTCACATTACACATTTGTCTAATACAAAGTCTTAAAGCTCTTCAACAAAGGAGAAAAGTGGTTCCCAAGTGCCTATGGTGATATGACACAGCCCTATAGGATGCTGCTGCCATACAGATTGCAAATTATATTCAAGACCTGAATTGGAAGAATGCTGATTGCAAAGCCCAACATTCACCATATAGTTACATGCCAGAATAACGCTTGTTCTTGTCTGCAAGGATAGAGTCTTTAATGAAATGATGGCACACTCTTTCTCCTCGCCAGCATTTATACCGTTTGTTATTCAAACCACAGGATCAACAGCCGTTTCATATTTACATTTATCCTTCTTCTTCCATATGTATATCCTATGCATTACTTCATAATGTTAAATCGTTGCAGTGAAATTAGTACGGATCTCTGGCATTCTGGAAACCTATCAACATTACAAAAAAATCCCTAAAATAACCAGAAATGAATGCACTTTTCAAAAGATCCAATTTATAATATCTCCTTCTTATTACAGAAAAGAATGAAAGTATAGAGATATTATCAAATGATAGTAATATTTACATACATATTTTTTAACAGTGACAGTCCAGTTGCCCAGGATAATCAAATTGCCCTGAAACAGGATTTCCCATTCTCTCCTTGCAGTCCCTTTCTTCACTCCCTGTCATCAAACTTTTGCAGTGTTAAGTGGCTATGGTCAAAGTCTACTGCAAACACCCAGCTGAAAACACCCGGCTGAGACCACAACTAAAAAACCCAACTTTTTGCCGAAGGGAAAAGGTGTAAATTAGGGCAAAAAACCAAGGAGATAATGCTTAAAGCAGTTCAAAATGTATCTGATATTGAAACAGTAGATTTTACTATCTTAGTAGGAGTTAAGAACAGCAGATAGAAATACCCTATCAGTGAAATAAATAACCTATTCAGCTGTTGTATTCTTTTCCCCAACAGCAGCTACAGAAGACACCGTAGGGAGAACTTGGCCTCTTTCCATCGTGTCTGCCCCTCGCACTCTGCCAGCATCCACAACTCTTACGTTAGGGACAAAAAATTTTTAAGTACAGGTCTTAAAAACTTGATAGTCCATGTTCAGCAGTTATATGGTTACATGGAGCAGAACAGTCTTCAGTGTTATGTGTGTGTGTGTTATTATTGTGGAAAGAACAGCCAGGTGTTGAGCCATCCAATTTTGTTACACAGATGCGTACAAAGGGTCAGATTTTATCCCCTCCCTCCACCAGCCTTTGCCTGCAACATCCTGAGAAAAGCACCATTTAAAACTGCCCACCCGTACTGCAAGAACTCAGCCAAGGTGGACCCAATGAAGTAAGAACATTTTCCACATCTTAAACTTTCAGTCCTCCTGTCTGCATTGTAGATATACCTAATTCTTTAAGCGATATCCCATACTTCATGAATATTAGTTAATCAGTAGAGATAAAATGTATTTCTTTATACATAAATTTAATATATCATGGTTCATGCGTATGTTGACTTCAAATAGTTAATACAATTGTTACCAACTCTTCCTTCTTTCCGTAAGTAGACCCAAAGAAATTATTTTAAAGTAGTCAGCAAAACTTTCGATATTTCTCAGTATATGACTGTGTATAGATTGAACGCATTTACTGCAGAGCGGTGTTACATAAAGAGTACATAACGTGTGAGCAGATAATACCACCTGTTTGTGCCAAGAGCAAGGTGTTACCTTCTGTCCTCGTTCTCAAGCCTTCTTTTTCTTTTGGAAACCTGCCAAATATGTGCTGCTTGTAGGAAATGAGTGGCATTACCTCAACAAATAATTTTTCATAGTTAATAGCCAGGTCCTACAAAGATTAGAAGTGAAAGTGTTCAGCCCCATGCAGGATTTGAGCCTAAGTCTTATTGGCAGCCCCCAGTGTTTTATTCTGCTTTTGACACTCCAGGTTTATCTGTGGATGGATCTGCTTCTTCTAACTCTGCAAATTCTTGCTCTATAACGGGCTTCAATACTTTCTCGATTTGTGTGAGTCTTTTTTTCAGTTTCTGTTGTGCACCTTCGTACTCAGCCAACAGCCTGGCAAACTTCGTTTGTAATCTGTCCATCATTCCTTCCATGTAGGTGACCTTCTCTTCCAGATCTTTAGGATCACTTCCTAAATTTGCAACTTCGATGTCCAGTAACCCATCTTTCATTAGGATTTGCTTGCCTTTTTCTTCCAGCATAGCCTTTGCATCTGGATACTCTGTCAAAGCCTCCATGAGATCGTCTTTAGAAAGACAGAACAAGTCTGAGTATCCAATACTTCTAATATTGGCTGTTCTTCGATTGCCAGCTTTGCTACCTTTGATATTAAGAATGCTGATTTCTCCAAAATAGCTGCCGTCACTTAGGACCACAAATTGGGTAATTCCATCATCAGCGACTACTGCCAGCTTGCCTTCTTTGATTATGTACATCTCTCGTCCAATATCTCCTTTTCTGCAAATATAATCTCCAGGACTGTATACTTGTGGCTGGAGTTTCAAAACCAGTTCAACCAACAGACCAGCTTCACAGTCAGCAAAAATCCGAACTTTTTTTAGCGTTTCCAGGTGAACATTGATTGCAATCTCCGCTCTTAGTTTATCTGGCAGATACTTCAAAACTTCCCTTTCATCCACAGCCTTTTTGTTTGTCCACAGGTAGTCAAACCACTTTATAACTCTTTTTTCCATGTCTTTACTCACATTCCGAAAGTGCATATACTGCTTGATAGCATCGATCCTTGCTTGAAACTCTGCCCTGGCAGCATTCATGTTGGAGATCATGGAGCCCACGTTACCAACAATGGTAGCGAAAATCAACACTCCAACCAAGAAGTCAACAACCACGAAGAAATACTCAGAGTCTCTTACAGGAGGAGGTGTTTCACCAATAGTAGTCAGGGTCAGTGTTGACCAGTAGAGACTATAGACATACTTTCTAGTCAGACGAGCGAATTCAGGATCGGAGGTGTTGGGGTAGACCCATGTGTCAGCCCCAAATCCAATGGCTTTCGAGATCGAGTAGTACACACAGGCATTCCAATGAATAATAATCACAATGTACATGACAAGGTTAGAGATCCTGAAGATATTTGGGTAGTTTGTCCTTGTTTCTGTTCGCTGGAAGAATTCAAACATCCGAGCTACTCTCAGTAGTCTGTTTATTCTTAATTCTGGGTAATTCAGGCCTAACTTAAAGTATAAGAGATCAGTTGGTATGATTGACAGAAAATCTAATTTGAATTGAAGTGATGACTTATATTTCTCTCGAAGCTTTTGTTCTTCTTTCACCAGAAGACCTTGCTCCAGGTAACCTAAAATCAAATTGTAGATAATAAGAAATGTTACGACTTCAACTGTGTTATGTTTAATGCCAATCCAAATCTACTTTAAAAAATATTTGGGGTGCAAGTCCCAGATGGTATGTAACTTCTCTTTCTTTTTAATAAGCAATTTCTTATTTCCAAATATTCAGCCTGGTGCTATATGGTTCAGCTTGAGCTAGACTATACAACTTTGAAAAATAAACATTTCTAGCTCCGATTCTTTCTCTCCACTTTTCCTCTGTGGTGAACATCTGGGAAAAAAACTCCAAATCCCCCCAAAACTCCACAGGCTATAGGAAGGGTAGTTAATGAGGGAAGGATTTTGAACACAGGAATTTAATTTCCATATTGAGTGTATCTATCTAGTCAACAGCTCTGGATGCAGATTTGAAGATTTTGAAAGAAACAGTTGCACCTGAAGTCTTGCATGTTCAACGGTCTTGAAAGTCATGCAAATACTCAAGTCTCCTAAAATACAAAATCCAGATTGAGGTGTTGATTTTTCAGAAACCCTGATCCACACTTGAGCACCTTGCATGTTTTTTGCCTTGTCGAGCCAACTGCAGGCAGAACAGCTTGTATCTAGCTGACCTCATGCCTAGCTTCCCTCAGGCTTTCTGTATTCTTTGAGCAGTGCATCAGAGTTTCTCCTATTTTTACAGGTTACAGGCTGCAGTCTTTGAGAGATCTGTCTCGATGTCTTTTTCACTATTGCACCTCATCAAGGGTACCCAGATAATAACAGTGGTGGTATTCTGTATATTTTAAACCACCTGATACACATAAACGAAGAGGAGTAATTAATTGTTGAGTATACTGACCTGTTCTTGTCCGTACAAACATGTCAGCAACATAGATGGCATCAGAAATGTAATCAATAATAAACCATGCTGCCAGGTAGTCATGCTGAAGCTCATCGAAACAGGCTCTGAATAGGAAAAGACAAAAGTAAATGCTTGCATGAAATCATGATGAATAAAATATATTTTTTTTATCTGTTTAAGGATATTATGATTTACGAGAAGTTTGATATAGTCATTAAAGGAGTACATCACCTGGCAATAATCATGGTCCAGTTGTACATAACAGGCATTGTGATGCAAAACAACCAGTTGTAATACATATTTCCTGCTGGATCAATAATGAAAATATCTTTCTTCTTCCTAAGTGATAGGCAGGGGGGAAAAAAAGAGGAGATTTATTGAGAGACTTAAAAATACACTTAACAGTTTTTGAGCAATTAAGCATTCCAGAAATTATTGTTAAATAAATAGTCTTTATTAAAGTTAAACTTCCTTGCTTGAATGCATGAAGAACATGAAGCTGCTTGTTAGGTGTGACTTGGGACACAGATTTTAAAATCTAAATCTTGCTGAGAAAAATCTGCTTGGCGGTCCCACTTCAGTTTATAGTGGCACATGTAACTTCAACCTTTTAAAAGTAATCTGTTTCCTGCCCAGTTACCTGTCTTGTCTGATAATTGATTTGATCATCCATCAAAAATTAAAATGATTATGTGACTACTAGTGTTTAAGTAAGTGAGGTAAATCATGCCTTTCTCAACGGGAAAAGTCTAGCTCTGAGAAAGATGAAACACTGGTATAGTTTACATAAAGAAACCAAAGAATGCAAAATCATACAATGCAAGTTCCTTCTGCATTATTTTAAGTTTCTTTTTCTTGGCCAGAAAATTATGAATTTACCAAGGAAAAAGTAAAGCAAAAACTTTGAGACCATAGAAGAGTTTACTTGCTTGCAGGTGCCCTTATGTGTGGAGGAGGTTACTTTACAGTGGCACATCTTTTGCTGCAGGGTGTTATCCAAAAAAATACTGAATAATCAGAACCTAAAGGAGATTTTTATTGATTTTATATATATATATCAGTTCCATGCATATTTCTGTTGTCCGCATATGAAGTTAAATGAGAACAACTCTACTCTAGGGAGAACAACAGCAGTCTGTGCACTCATTTGCTAGAGTATAAGCATCTTGTTTACAGGATGTCCATGAATGGACGGTTTTGTATCAAAAGCAATTTTATTAGACTAACATAGCAGGACCTGAAGGAAAAGTACTTACTCTTCTTTATTTTCTTTCTTCTTGGACTTATCTTTGTTTTTGTTTTTCTCCTTTTTTTCCTTGTTTTTTTGTGTTTCTCCATCCTTTTTTCTTTCTGACTTGCTAAGAAATAGATTTACATTTTCAGTTGTTACAGACTCAGTTTAAACATATGTGGAAAGAAATTGGATGTCTTAGAAATAGTAATATTACTGCTCTTCGTCTTACCTCTTCTTTTCTTTTTTCTTTTTCTTCTCCTCTCTAAGGAAAAGCAAAATATGAGAGGCTCATGGGATGCACATAGCCATTGCTTCCACATTTATTTATTAGAATTAACTGAATTCAGTAAGGATAACATTATACTTCGGTGTTTGGCCTTCAAAACTGTTCTGCTTGTTGTATTCGTATAGAACTATTTTTATTTTAAATTGATGGATATAATGCTAACAACTTTGGTATTGAGAATGATCATCATAATTGATGTACATGAAGTTTGAATGTAATGTAATGTAATGTAATGTAATGTAATGTAATGTAATGTAATGTAATCCCAAGTCTCTTTTGGGATTACTTGAATGACGTTGCTGTTTATAAAGAAATTATTAGATATATATCATTCTTTTTCATTGCTGCTTAAACAACCAATATTGCAATACTCTCATTTTATGAAACAGCAAGGATACTTACTCATCTTTATTACTATTGTTGTTAATATTGTAGTGTGCAAATGCACCGGGTAGATGCTGTTGCCTAGGGAACAGCAAAACAACACAGTTATATGATATCTGCTGAAATAAAAAAAAAATGTTTAATCTAAATTTGCCATGGACTATTTCTCACCATTTTAATCATAGGCTAAGCTATCTAAGGAAATTGAAAGAGCACAGATATTAATCTCCTAAATATTTACAATAAGCAATATGTCACAATCTTAAAAACTTACTTTGTTAATGGAGGATAAAGAAAGTTAGATGATGGCAAGTTAACTCCATCCAAACTATCAAAGAAAAAACCCCAAACAGACACAAAATGGTAAATTTGACATACCTGTTCTCCCCTTTGTCCATCGGTCCAGGGTCCTCACTGGTGTCTTGCACTACCACGCTGGGAACAATTGTATGGGAATGACGGGTCTCAATCACTCCTACCTTCATGGTCAAGTTTGCCTTGCCTTGTGTAATTGAGGAAGAGTGGTTTATAAAAGTATCGAGTCATTTCACAGCTAGTGGAAGTAGCAAGCATTTTTTTCCCCCTAAATATGAATCCTTTATATCTGTTTGCTTCCCCTCCTAACCAAAAATAGTACTTCCAGTTTCCTCTCTTCCTGTGTATTCCCACCAGACAAAAAAGGGCACTGTGGGTGCTTCAGCATGCTGAACAACCAGGCGACTGCTGCTGAAGAGGGAGTTCAACACATCTTTCCTTTAGAGGAAGCATTAATTTAGGTCTTTCTCTTGAGTCTTATCATATGCTTTGAAAATTTAGACAATCGTGTTTGAAATGTCTATTGCTGTTTCAGTAGTAGACTGAAATTATGAACCAAAGGCTCATAATTTACTGTATCAGGATGGATAAATAGATTCATGCACAGGTGACATTCTGAAAAGCAGATTTGGAAGCATCCATTGGTTGAATGTCCAAAGAAATTTCATTATGTCTGACACCTGAGAGTTATACTCTGTTGAGAGCAAAGAGTAAGTTCTGTAACTAGGAACTTAAAGACTGATGTAGTAGAGTCTCCTTATTCAGACAGCAAGTCTGACATAAATATCTAAGTGGAAACATTAGTGACTGGTCATGTCTGGTTTGTTCATTTCAACAGTAAAACATTTGAAAATGTTATAGTGTACATAACTTATGCTCTCCCTTTTCACCACTATTCCTACAGGTTTTTGAGTTATCAATGAAACTAGGAACTCTTTGGGTTTGAATTGTGTCTACAAGTGTGATCTGCTCTTGGCAGGGCCATTTAGATAGGATTATAAAACAGATGTTATCCAGTGCAGTAACAATATTCCTGGGCGTGTGAAATCAGAGTATAGAGATGTCTGTAAGCCACAAACCGACTAATGAGTGGCCATACCACTGATAAGTGAAGTCAAATGCCATAGAATAAATCAATGTTAAAGAAAGTACTTCCAGTCTGTAGTCAAGCACACTGCAAAAGAAGCAGGATGATACAGTGCCAGACTTACCTGGCGTTCCGTATTAGTCAATGAAACTAAAAATATTCCTATACAGGAAATAGGAGAGGAAACCCATGTTTCTAGCAGTCATCAGACATGAATGACGCATGGTACAAAAAAAACCCCAACCCACAACACAGCAATATACAACATTCTACAGAATGGAAAGATAAAGACTGAAGATTAAGATGTGTTCTTCCATGAATAGTCCTAAATGTAGTCCAACATTGCTGGTCAGTCTTTAAATGTTTAAGAGCAAGGATTGGATCTAAGATGTCACATAAAAATACTCTAAGTTTCTAAAACATAGTAAACATTAGGTTAGATTCACCAGGAGGCTAAAAGCTGTAACAGGGTTTCCACTGACACTCCAAGGATAAATGGTGTTTGAAAGTGTGGAGACTGAAAGTACACCAGGTTGAATTAAGCAGCTTTGTGTCTGCTTACATGTGCTCTGAAAGCTCTGCTAATGCTAGCACACAAAATTCCATCCAGATTTAACCTATATCCTCCACAGAGCCACAGTGGAGCCACAAAACTCACAAATAATGGTGCAAAATAAAGCTGTGTCCAACCACTTCCAGTCACTCGGCATCAGACAAATGCAAATGTATTAATCTCGAAGGAAACCATTTCTCCAACAGAGTGGGCTCTAAACCAGTCAGTTCACATTTCTGTGAACCAGTACAAGCATTTCTACATAGGCACTCATTTTTCATGTTTATCTTTGCTCTTTGAATCTTCTTTAGTTTCAAGAGCAAAAAATCCCATCTTTGACTTTGTGCTATCCAGACATTCTGATCTGCAGATGTACTAGAGGTTAAAGGCAATGAGAAATGTGTACATGTCAAAAATCCACACCCATCTGGAGTACATACCCTGGAAGTTGGGGAAGAATCTGTATCCTCTACATTCCCGTTCTTCAGGTAAAGAGGATTTTCTGAGCTTTTTTGCAAATAAACAGATTCCTCTGGCTGTTAGTGTCTATTGTAAGTGGAAGCACTGTGGGGTTTGTGTTCTGCCGAAGGAGCTGTGGCAGCCATGTGTAGGACTTGCCGAGAAAGAGGAGCTGCCACTTGGGGCAGTTCTGGAGATTTTGTCTTGCTGAGGCACTGGAAGCATTAAGTGGGCATAGAAATTAGAAGTATTTACTACCCTGTAGTCTCAAAATACTAAATCTGAATGTCAGACTCTGGTGACTACTGGACCAGGTTGTTTCCCTTGTCGATCAGATGGGATGTGGAGCACAAGAATATCTTCAAACTCCATTAGTCTCAAAGCAAATTGTGGGGAGTTTTGAAATTCTTGAGTCTAAGACATGGAAATGCAGCGTGTGCCCAGTGCAAGTTGAACAGACACAGTAATTGCTCCTGGTTTGGGAACCCTGGTTACAAAACCCCAGCACTGGGAATAGCAGAAAATGTCTTGTTAAGCTCAGTGGGTGCAGAACTGACCTTAATGCATTTTTAATTGTTTTATAAAGGTTTTTAAAACTATATTTCAGATGGTTTTTGCTAACTTGTATCACTACCATGTTTCCTATTCTGTAGTCACATATTTTTCTTCAACTGTCACAAATTGTTACACTGCTTTTATTTTAATAGTCTCATGCTCATTTTCACATTATCATGTTTCTGTAGTAACTTTGACAGGTAATACAGACAAATGCTTGTCTTAGAGCCATTTTAGATTTTTACAATATTGTTTTTACCGTATCATCACAAATAGTTTGCTTTTGCTATCTTGGATTTTTAAATGTGACTACTATGATAAACAACTGAGTTTTCAAACATTATGGACTAAAACCTAATTATATTAATTACTATACATCAAAATCTTTTGGGTTGCTACAAAATGAAAGCGATATTACCCTTTTACAATGAATGGCAGATCAACTTCCATCTCTTCTGCTCTTTTATTTTACCTATTCCTCACTTCCTTACTGGCCCACCATATTCACTTCTCCAGTCATTATTTTTAGAGGGAAAATGCTTCGAGTAAGGATATCCCGGAACAGAATTTGGTATCATATAAAGATCTACTTTTTTTTTCTTTACAGAAAGCAGCAAAAAATCTTCATTAACATTAAAATCTGCAGTGTGTTACAGCAAAATCTCTTTTCTAACATGCAAAGAGCCTTTAGCAGTTCTGCAAGAAGGACTTCCATCAGTGTGCATGCTTACCTTGGGAATGTAATCTGCTGCTTCTAATAGCGATTTCAGTCCTTTAAATCAGCCACGTTTCCTTACTACATAAGCAGAGGCACCATGAAAAGCTAAAAATAATCGACATTTCATACATAAATCCCTTATTGATCGATTTCTCAACCAGCCAGTCCCATGTGCAGTTCTCTGAATTATTCCCAGGGAAGGACATGGATATTAGAGGAGGATTTCCTTGACCTAGTGATGGATTTTGAGATTTAGAGAGAGACGAAAGTGACAGTGGCAGTCACTATTATCCCTCACCTGAGCAGAAGCTTACTAGCCCTGTCAACACGCAAAAGAAGAGACAATTATTGGAGCATACTTTGTCTGAAAACTAAAAAAAAATAATAAATTATTGTACATGACTATATATTCAATATTGTCTGCTGCCCGATTTTCTTAGTATTGCAGATTTTTTTTACTGCAGTAACAGGTCTTTACTAGAATAGATAAAACACCATAAATGGAAAGTTGCTGTTTATTTTAATGTGTTTATCATATTGCTGAATAATACAAAATACCATTTTAAACTACTGAAAGTTCTTAACTAATCTAACATAACTTTTACATTCCTATGTTGATGCTTTAAAAAGACACAGAATGTGAATACATATTTAGTGGAAAATGCCATGATGATGAAGTTTTAAGACACTGAACTAATCTTCAAGTTTGGAATGGATTATGACTTTGCAAAATGGTTTGTAAAGGAGCTGCAGTTCTCCTCCATTAGAAATGTGCAAGGGTTCGTCTGCAGAGGCCACACTATCAAGAAAGCTCCCAAGGGGATCGTAGTGTACTTTGAAAGAGAAGAGGTTGAGGTATTTGCATACCTCAGATTTCTCGTTTTGCTGCTGGATAACATGAGAATGAGGAAAATTAAGTTCTCAGGAGTTTGAGTGATTTTTTTTTTTAATCTGTCTTGTTTTTTATTCTGTCATATTTTACATGGCCCATTTTTGGAGGAAAAAAAAAATTGCCGAGTATGAAATCCAGTGAAGAAAATCTTTTAGAATGCAAAAAGAGTCAATGTTCAAATTCAAAATGGTATCTTTGTCAGAACTGAGACATAGCTAAAGTTACTGATTACTTTGCCTCACAACAAGCAGAATACAGAAAGCAGTCCAGTCCCTGGGACTCCAGGGTTAAGGCACATTGTTTCTGCAACCAAGAGCAGGAGAAAGCAATGCCATTAGTATTCATATGAACCAACTTAAATCTTGCAGCCCAGGTGACTGAGTGATCATTTGTAAGTGGATTGACACATTGCAGATTTAATCACAAACCCAAAATGATGCTCAGCATCACGGGGTCAGCCTCCTGAACAGAGGTATAAATGAGACAGATCTGCTGCTCCGACTTTCCAACCCTGAAGGCAGTGAGTCCATTTTCTAAGAAACGCATTTGAAATTTAAAGAATAAAAAATGTTTTAAATAAAACAGTAATGGCAGCAAGGAAGTGCATAAACTTACGCCTAGTGGAAGCCAGATAGACAAATCTATGTAAGGTATACAACATAACACATGAATCAACATAACACATGGAAAAATAAATTAATCATCTTCTAAGTTCTGGCATATGTTTCACTGTTGTCTTCAAGGGACTGAAATACAATTCCTGTCCTAAAATCACAGTTATGAAAGGAATCTCAGAAGGTCACTGCAACCAACCAGAACTGAATCAGGATCAGTTTTACCTCAGTCATTCTCATAGATTTTTGTCTGTTTTGCAGTCTGAAAGATGTCAGGGTTCAATGCTGAGCAGTGACTTTGTGGTGGCACTGAGTGTCTGGGACATACGCCTTATCGTGTGACCCGAACATCAAAATAATTGTGGACTCCTGCATTTGGTGAATACCTTTGTCCAAAAGTTTTAGGTGACCAGCCAAGCCAGGCAAGTCTATGTTGTGTCTCTCAAGCCAATGCAAGCTACAAAGGAGATACACCTTTTTACTCTGGTGGAGAACAGTCAGTTTTCTTGTAAAATAAGAAGTCCTGTAAAGCAACTCTAACATAGTTTTTCTTATCTGCTTTAACGTGGAGTTTTTCAAAGAAGTTCCCAAACAGAAGAAGATGAGTCCCACTGGGCCAGACCAGTTCCTTGCCTGAGAGGGGCCAGGACCTTGCTGACAAGTTCCAGGTGAGCTCAACACAGTGGTCTCTGTTTGCCCTCCTTTAAAAGCCAATTACATCGTTGTCATTGACTTCACTGACAATTACATTAGTTTAGCATCTATGTTTTTTCACAGATATTGTTCCTGTCGTTCCATATTCCAGTGAAGTAGCCTTGACTGATGGGAGAATGACAGCACTAATGGATTATTTTTTTAGTAGGCCAACTTTAATCTATTTTTGCATCTTGCTTTGTCATCATCTGTAATTCTTCTCAATCCTATTAAAGCTACCTCTAGTTTCAGACGCTCATAACCTAAACACTATGCATATGTATTTATTTACAAAGAAGCATGTTTTAATGGCACAACATTGCCTTTCAGCTTACTGTGTTGTAGCTGCGTACACAGATGGGTGTTTGGATTGGGACCTCAGTTTTGGCAGGCTTATTCTCTGCAAATACTGATCTGTCTTTTCTAATGCTGATGTTATTTCAGCAATGACTGTCATGTCGGAAGTGCTGTAGCTTAGAAGGCTCCAGGGCTTCTGCCTTATTTAATACTCTTTTGTGCAGACCGGTGTTAGGAGACATTCAGTGTCATGAAGCACAATCAGCCCCAGTGAGGCCTGGTGACTGAAAAACCATCTGCGCAAACAGTATCTCCGCCAGTAGGTGGTACTGTATTTTTTGCTTTAGAGTTAAACGGATGCTTGATGGAGAGGGAAGAAGTAGAAGCAATTTATAAATGTGCATTGGTGTGTTAGATTCCCATATGCAGATGAGGCTGGAATTAGAAAGCACTGGGCAGGCTGCAAGCCTTCTGTGGACATGAACGCTAACAGGCACACAGTACAACACCGCACAGCAAGCTAGAAGACTATGTCAAAGCCGTTTATCAGCATCTTCCAGGTCCAGACCCTAGTTTTTGCATGACTACTCTGAGGAGGGATTAGCACTTCTGAAATATCCTCAGGCATGACGAGTGCTGTGGCTGGCTGTGCCCAGCAGAGTTATTTATGTGCCCCGAGCAGAATATGTGACAAGGCTCTCCTTGTGCCACCCAAGTTGAGGTGGCTTGAGATGCCTCTTCTCCTCCCAGCCCGGAACCTGCAAGGAACAGAGGGACAGGCCCATCAGAAAACCCTCTAAAAAAGTAACTAGAACTTCATTCAGTAATATCGTGGGATAAGGAGCAGATGTGGTGGCCCTGCAGGAGTGCCTGTAGCTCTGAACAGTCCGTTAGGATTTCTGTTGAGCAGAGTTTCATTTCAAGCTAAAATAACATGGGAAATCTAGGCTGGTTGCATGGAATAATGATGCTAAAATATTTACTCAGACAAAGGTGATTCCATTGAGATTAATTCTATTTTAAGGAAAATCATCCATATATGATATTGTCACTGATAAGAGAGGTAGAAAATGCACTGTAGTTAAAATAGGTTTGATATATCTAGCCTTGCTTGTCTTTCATTCGTTGTAAAGTAGTAGTAAAGGCAGCACTATCTGGGCACTTTTAAGGCAACATGTCTAGGAGTAATCTCTTCACAACAAGTACAGCAGTCTCATCATATTGAACTGCAATCTGGAGGCACTATTGTTTCGTCTCAGTTCATGTTGCTCCTGCAAATCTATGCTAAATCACCAGCATTTGGGGCAGGTGGAGTTCCCATGGTGAGAGCTCCACTCTCAAATCCAGCTTGGTAATTTTTGTGTGGCTGCATGCCAGGACAGGTGATGATCCTGTCTGCAGTTCCATGTTGACCTTGTTGTTTGAACTCTGTTGCGTAGCAGCGACTGCAGTAATGCATAACAGAGAAGCTGAGCAATGATGACAGGACTTCAAAATGCCATAGGCAGCTTTCCTAAAAAAAACCAAATTGGGGTATAAAAATATATCTATATATACACATCTTGCTTCACATCTGCATCTGGACTAGCTGCACAGTGAACAATTTTTCTCACTGTGGTGAAGCTTGTTGTCATCATCTTCAGTATTTACCATAATATAATTAAATACTGCATCACAACACATATAAGGAACTCTATCTATATGTGTATGGGAAAAATCCTCAACAAAAGTAAAGACATTATGACAAAGCCAAGGAGTCACATAAACTTTGTTTAATTGAATCATTCATGGCCAACACAGAGGCAAGATGGGTTTTATTAAGGCACAAAAATGAGGTTTCCAATGACTATTTTATTTATAAATGTAAAAGTACAAAGTTGGCTAGATATTCAGTGCTTTCATTTTTTTTGAAAACCAACAATTAAAGTCAGTTCTTGCTTAACGGTCAGTTTCAGCAAATCCTTCATTCATTGCAGAAGTGACAGAATTTTAACATAACTTCTCTTTTCCATTTTCCATGCATTTAACAGAAAAAGATAGTACCATAACCCCGAAGGGTATAGCAGTGTTTCGTATCATCCTTATTTCTCTTTTGAAGAAACGCAGACTACCACAGAATTGCTGTGGCTGTTGGTCCATGCTCATCGTTCCTTCATACACAAAAGGGCTGGCCTGTGCGCAGCCATCGGTGGCACGGCCCCGCTTAACCCGCAGAGCGGCGCTGAGTTGCATTGGCTGATGATCCAGGCATTGCTCTAAATCTGTCACAGGTGCCGCTTTGAATGGGCAGGTAGTATCTTTTTCCTCTTTAGGTCAGATAATAAGATTTTATATGAAGACTTGATTTGCTTTCCGATTTGACCTTGGTATGTCATCCAAAATAAAGAAAAATACATCAGTCTTGATAAACTAATGTTATGTAGTTTCTTCCTGAAACTAGCTGGGTATGCAAAGTAGTATAGACCATCAATGAAGCGTACACACATGAAGTATAGCCGCTCCCTTTTGCAATTACATTATAGATTGCACATCCTTTACATCTGCCCGTTGACTTGGATTGTTAGCTATAAGTTTTTTGTGATTTCATAATTTTTCTCAGAAAAAAGAGAGTCGCATAATGTTTAAAAACATGAAGCATGAGTCATATAAAGATTTTTAACAAAGAAACAAGTAAGAGTATCTCAGATTAAATATTTTATTCCTTAATTGAAAACACTTTGATGTCCATGGTCTGCTACAGGAGTCAGCCTGTAGAGAGGCAGATCTGAATCTAGTGGGTGGCATCCCTGCCTCTGGCAGGGGGATTGGAACCAGATGATCTTTAAGGTCCCTTCCAACCCAAGACATTCTGTGATTCTATGATCTGCAGAAGGTTAACCACAGTGTTTCTTGATATTATTGCTCTGGGCACTGCACCACAGCGATGCCTTGAGCAGCAGGTCAGCGAGAGCTGTGCCAGGGGAAGCCTTGATCTTTGGCAGCTCACCCTCACCACTGCTTCAGCAGGCTCTTGTGGATGTTACCACCTCCCTTCTTCTCTGCCAGCTGAGTCGCTTGCAAGACTGACACTTCATGTGCTTCAGTCAAATTGCAGGAAGCTGGAAAAATTGACACATTTTGACAGAAAGAGAGGTGCGAACAAGCAGAGTTGACAGATCTGAGGGGGCACAGAACAAAAATAGGAGCTGAGAGCAGACTGCAGGCATGTATCTTTCCATAGGCATGGTTTTATCCTATGGGCATGCTTATGTTGTACAAGAATATGGAAGTTTGCTCCCAAATGTTCAGATTGTGATTTAAGATTTTAATTTAACTGCTTTAAATACTATTTAAAATGATTGCTCTTTTTTTAGCAGTACTCCGTGTTTTAGAAATGTTAAACCAGAGAAGTCAAACTCTTCCTAATAAGGCAGCAGGCACTCGGTTCAGGCCACCACCCGTAGCAGTTCTTATAATGTAGATATTGTAAAGATAAAGTGGACAGGTAATTAAATGCACAAAACCAAATGCAATGCTCCTCCTAACACAGAGAACGCTGTTTACATTAAAAAGTAAATGCAGAAAATGAGACTAATACTTTGAAACTGATCTCTCAGTTTAACCCCAGGACTGCGAAGTCATGGATGCCCAAGGCAGGGAAAACCGAGTTATTTTGCTGACACCATCACAATACTATATCAGTCTGCACCAGAGCTAATTTTGCAACCCCGAAGATGGTTAATTTAGGTGTTGTGCTGCAAAGCGTGGCTGCAACTCTGCTAAGACTCAAGCCAGCATGTCCCTGTGGTGCTCTGTGGATGTGCGTTATGTTCATTGGCTCATCTGGGGAGCTCTTGTGCATGCCAAAGGTCCTTGGACTATCCCGGGACATTTGCTGGGTAACCCTGGGTTAGCATGTAATGATTATTAAGCCATGCATTTTGTAGATATGTTTCACGTAACCATGTTAAAAACAAGGGCTTAGTCTTCTTCCTTGAAACTATTGATTGGGTAATTAAGATAATTGCTTCTTATGACACCCTGGAGCCTGTTCAACCACAGGGAATCATCTCAGGGTGAGTATCACCAGATGCTGCCCTAGTTCTGCGGAGTCTGGCCGGGCAGATCCCCCCGCCTGTCCGCAGAGACGGCCACCGAGGCTAGCGCAGGCAGCCCATCACACAGGTACGTGGTTGCACGTTAACGCTGCTCACCTCGTCTCCCAGGTGTGGAGGGGAAGAAAATGAAATCTACAGACGCTTCCAGTAGACCCACATACTGCCCAGCTATGCCGGGAGAGAGCTCTTTCCTTCGGATTCGCCGTTCAGGTGGGGTCGCCCAAGTCCCCAGGTGAGAAGTGGGGCTTCACAACGATTTCTACAAACTAAAACCCGTTGGGGGTGACTCCGGGAGTCCTGCGCGCCCGCTCCCCGCCAGGCGCGGCGGGGTTGCCACCGGCGCCTCCGGCTGCCAGGCC
>VWZZ01003689.1:19177-88927 GCA_013399095.1 Psophia crepitans | reverse complement strand
CCCCCCCCCCCCCCCCCACACACACCCCTTCTCTTTTTTATTTGTTGTTTCCAAATCTCAGCTACAAATGTAAAAGCAGAAGCCTGGAATAGCAGCAGGCTTACTCTATGAGGCAAAGTCTGACAGCATGGATTTGGCTATATGTTTGCGGTTTGGGGATGTGGTCTCTGCACAACACAAAAGAACCCTTTCTTCTCGAGATTTCAGGTTAGCTCTTAGGGTCTGAAGTTGAATTTGACACTGAAGATAATATTTAATTGTTACATTCCTTGGTGTTGCCCTAATTGCTTGACTGAGCCAATGTGGTGAAAAAAAAATGTATATAAAATAAGGCACGCACCTGTGAATTACAGGGGCGGATAATGACCTGGGGCTGCATTGTTTGGGTAGCGTGGATTTTGTGAGTTGTTTGCATGGTCGGAAGTGACAAGTGCACTGGGAAGATGTGGAAAGGAGTGAGCACAGCGAGGATGGGGCTCCTTCAGAGCTGTGCCTAGTTCATCAATCATTTGTCCTCCTTTTCCTCCTCCCAGGTGCTGTGCTCTCTTTCACTTGCCGTGACTCTTGCCAAGCATGGTGCCAGATCATCAACGTGTCTGAATCCCGTTCATCTCTCTTCGCCTCTATGGACGAGACTCTCAGTGAGATGAACCAGAGCATTTCCACGCCTGCTGGAAGCAAATATCACCTCTATGTTGGCTTGGCTTTGGCGATAAGTTCCAGTATCTTTATTGGTTCTAGTTTCATACTGAAGAAGAAAGGACTTTTGAAACTGGCAGACAAAGGAGTCCCCCGAGCTGGTAAGTGGTGGTGCCCACCTTGCTCCTGCTGGAGACACAAACGCCTCTGTTATAATTTGGCACAATCAAGGTTCAAGTCACAGATCACACATTTAAAACCGTTGTAGCTGAAAACCATCGTACTTTAATGGTGATCAGAAGTCCTGTCTCGGCCAGGGGTGGAAATATGGTGTGATTACAGGGACTGAGATTTCAGAATTCTTAGGGCTATGGGGGCAGCGGTGGGTATTAAATATAGTGAGCTGCTGATGTTTCCTCCTTGACAGTAGTTAGATACCAAATAAAGTTCTCCCTTTGTCTTATCCTTCAAAATGCATTTCTCTCCTTTTTTTCCCAATCTTTTGCCTCCCTTACCGGAGATGGAAAGTCTTAAGATTTAGTTCTTTTTTTTAAAAAAAAAAGGAAATGCAATACTTGTTACAAAGTTTCTACATTTAGTGCAACTATTCTTCCATCAAAGTCAACAGAAATATGTGGAGAGCTTTTAAAAAACCTCTTGGACTAATCTCATAAGTCTCTTTGCATGGATTTAAATATATTGTATCAGCAGTTTTTATTTTGTTTGTTGTGTTTATTGCAATATAGTCTTCCAGAGAATTTAGTTACTTGAAAAAAAAGTATTACTGAACCTTCGATATAATTATGTTTTATGTAAAAAAAAAATAAATAAAGCATGTTGTGGCATTTTTCTTTCTAATTTCTCTCAATTAAAGTATAAGCAGAGCCAAAATGCAACTGACTGTCTATGAATATATTTGATCTGTCCTGGAAAAACACTTGAAGCATTTCTTAAGGTCACCAACATTTTTCATGGACATTTTACTTTTGCTTGCAGCTTTCCCTTCATGTGTATTTAGAAGTTTTTCAGAAGTCCAAGTCAAAAAGCAGTAGAGTGATTAATAAAAGTCAAAATCAAACAAAATATTCTTTATATCACAACCAGATAACATGCTCTTTTCAGTACTTTTTCAGCCTAAGTGCAAATGTGAACCTGTGGGGTTTTTTATTGTAATAAGGTCATCTCTTTCTTCTAAGATGAGATTATTTTTTCTGCTTGCAGGACAGGGTGGATATTCTTATTTGAAGGAGTGGCTCTGGTGGGCTGGATTGCTATCAAGTAAGTCACCTCTTCCCTCTCAACCTATATGTACGTCCTGCATAAAGCAGATTGTTTTAAACAGATTTATTCCCTGATTTGTAACTACCCTCACTTAAAAGAAATGTCTTTGCAATCATCTTTATGACAGAAGCCGTTCTGATATCCCATCTCTCAAATGCTGTGTTTGCTTTTTGGAGCTCTTTGCAGCATAGCAACCTTTTCTTTAATGTCCAGTCAGAAGCAATGGGATGGGATCTGTGCAACTTATAGGAGTACTTAGGGGAAAAGAATTTCTTCAGCCTTTATTACGTCCAGAGGAGGTTAGATAACTTTGAAAGGAAAATTTGCAAATATAGTGTAGAAAAAAGATTTTGGTTTATGTTTGCTATCATAGCTATCGTACAAAATATTTATAATAGTATGCCTTTTACTCTGCCGCTGACCCCCCCGTCACTCCCCTTCAACCTGATCCAAATGTTCTTTCTTCTGCAGTGGGATTAGGAGAAGCTGCAAACTTTGCTGCCTACGCCTTTGCACCTGCAACCTTAGTTACCCCCTTGGGTGCACTGAGTGTTCTCATAAGGTCAGTACAGACTGGAAGCAAACCTTGACAAATGAACCATCCACTGCGTGAGGAAAAAACAATGTCTTTAGCTGAAAGTGGAGAATTTTAATAAGAAAAGTGAAAAGCAATGCATTGACAAAAATGCTTTTTGTTCCTTGGTGGGAAGATCCCTTGCTTATTTATAACTGAATTTTCTGGGTAGAGGAAATGAGAAGTCTGGTACCAAAGACTAACATGTGCTTTCCCCACAACCTTCCACCGATACTACGAAGTATTTCTTATCAGTGTATGCCAGGTATACTGCTAATGCACGGTGGTAGAAGGCTGTAATTCATCTCTTCCTAGAGAACTGAGGCTTTCTTTTCTTTTCTGAATCCTTCTGGGACGAAGGCAAAGAAAATTTTAGCTTTTTTAATATCCGCAGTTTAAATCTGTGGTTCTTTTGAAATATGAATGCCCTTCAAACACTCGTTCTATCCCATGTATGAAGAAACAAATAATTTCCAAGTACTTAAGCACGTACATTAATACAGCCATCACAGAAGCTAAAAAGACATGGATTATGCTTACAACAGCATTCTGGGAAATAATTTATTAGCAAAATGGAGTTATTGTATTTTGAATGTATAACTCTTATTTTTAAGACCTGAGTATACTATATGAAATATTGTGTTTAAAACCAGCCTGGGCCAAGGTTTTTTGTGGGTTTTTTTTAAGATGCGTGCAGTAATCTAACTGCTGAAAATGCAGCCATTCTGTCATAGCAAACCCAGCGTAACTGTCACCTACAGATGTGCTGGGATCAGCGTGTAGGTAGATGCAGACTAACTGGCTGCCCGGCTGCTGCTTCGCAAAACAGCCTGAGTTTTAACGCCCTCTCCTTTGATGGGAATAAGATGCTTTCTAATGTTCAGGAAACAGAGAGGTTGTGAGAACTTCATGTCGGTGATCTCGTTACTCTGGTGTGAAAAAATAGTTGTAATTTGATCAGTGGGTTTTCAGGTTGAAAATTATCCGAGATGAAAGAATAAGTTTTTCAACCATTTGTGAGAGTGTCTACACAGTGTTAAGCCTACACGTTGTTAAGTCTGTGCCTGAAGTTGTGCTCTAGCTGTCTAATCGTGTGCCCTGTGAAGTGGCCTCATTTGGGTCATGTTATTATCCTTAAGTTAAATTTTGAACCCTTTGGGGAGCCTGACATAAGTCCTCTTTGAAGGGGAAGACATGCCTTCTCCGTGTTTTTGGGGGAGTCCTGGCAAGCCAGGCAGGGACTGTGCCTGGGTGGGAGAGCCCGGGGAGGGGTGACCAGTTTCTAAAACTTGTGTGCATTGGTTCTAATGGTGAAGGAAGGGCTTTAAACCATTTTTGGAAGAAAATAACAGCTCATGTGATCAATCTACAGGTGTGTGAGAGTGCATACCCCTGACCCAGGTAATCAGGAATAAGAAGTTCCTTGAGCAATTTGGACGTTTTACAACCTGGAGGGGAGGGATCAGGGTTGCTAACCCTGATAAAACCTGACCTGACCTTCTTGGTCCTGACCAGCCTTCCTGCAAAACTCCTTAAAATTTGATTGTTTCAGGCTGGTTTCCCATGTATCCGAAATCAAAAGAGGTTTTGAATTATTATCGTATTACACAGAAAGATTTTGAATGTCTCGTGTGGCCGGTGGAGCTGAACCTTTTGTTTATAATTTGCCGAACAGTGCTATATTGTCATCCTATTTTTTAAATGAGAAGCTGAATATTCATGGGAAGCTGGGCTGTGTACTGAGCATTTTGGGATCAACGGTCATGGTTATTCACGCCCCGGAGGAGGAGGAGGTCACCTCACTAGATGAGATGGAGAGAAAGCTGCAAGATCCAGGTTTGTATGCAATTGCACTGAACTTCTGCTACAGTTCGTAGAGAAGCGTTTGAGATACTGAATAACTTTTAACATGTACTTGGATGTAGTCTGGTATTTTCTCTCTCACACATTATTTTTCCTCTTTCTTACAGTGTTTGTTACGTTTGCTGTTCTCCTCACAGTTGTTGCCCTCATGCTGATTTTTATTGTGGCTCCAAGGAAAGGTCAGACAAATATACTGATCTACGTTTTAATTTGCTCCCTCATTGGTGCCTTCTCTGTCTCATCGGTGAAAGGCCTGGGCATTGCCATTACAGAAATGGTGGAGCACAAGCCAGTTTATCGACATCCATTGGTTTACGTTTTGGTGGGCATCTTAGTGCTCTCAGTCAGCACTCAGATCAACTATCTCAACAAAGCGTTGGACGTGTTCAATACATCTCTAGTGACACCTATTTATTACGTGTGTTTCACCACGACGGTTGTGACATGCTCCATCATCCTGTTCAAGGAGTGGAGTAGTATGGACCTGAGTGATATCATTGGAACCCTGAGTGGATTCTGCAGTATCATCATAGGCATTTTTCTATTGCATGCTTTCAAAAATACTAATATCACCTGGAGCGAGTTGATGTCAACTGTTGCCAAAGAACCATCATTACCACACCATGAATATGAAAACTGTCACACTTTACTGGAGAGCATGGAAGACCCAGCTTTGGCATATGAGGAGGACAACGTTTTATTCAGTCAATGAAACTCTCAAGCGGTGTTATTCATCAAAGTATCATGAATTACAGACTCAGCCCACCTGTGTCCGCCAGAATGCTGCTCTTTTCTGCAGTCCTCTGGAAAACTGTCTGTAAGGCCAGTTAAGCGTAGGCCACTCCTCTGTGCCAGCTGTTGATAGTAATGAATGAAAGTGTTCGATAATTAACTTGACAGACAGAAACCTGGTGGCGATTGTATGTCAGGCGATGAATAACCTTGTCCATTTTTTTATGCAGTATCTCCTATTGGAGAATTTTAGCAGAATAGAAGGGTCTTTACAAGCTATGTTTACAAAGTGAAATTTTCCCATTGTGATAAAAGATAATCCTTAGTGAAGTCACAAGCACTCTGTTATTATCTTAGTGATGGCCTTAATATTTCAAGTTTTCTTTGTATTTTTATCATTTATTGCCAAGAAAACTTGCAGACACTCTACCTGAAGGATATTCATTGGAGGTATAATATGAAGAAAATATTTAACTCTTTTAGCTTTTAATACAAAATTTTGTGCAAGATTTTTTTTCATTTTTGGTGGCCTACCAATGAATCTCAAATAGAAGTCTCCAAAAAAAAATTATGAAATGTGGTTTTTGGTAACCATTCTCCTTCAAAATCTGTTTTTTAACAGCAAAGCCTTAGCTCTTCTACCTTAGGATTCCTGAATGGATTACAAATCCCTGGAGGTGCATGTATCTTTTTATTTCAAAACTATGACCAAGTTACATTTTAAGATAAAGCAAATTCATTAGAGGCCTGAACACAGTTGCTGTTGGCTTACAAAATTACCTGAGATGAAAGAATAAGTTTTTCAAAAGTAGAAGAAAAACAGAATGTGCATTTAAGAATTTCTACTCTGTTTTATACTACTTTAGGCTTAAGAAGGAGCTTTACTTTCTATACTTCTTCCTAATGTTTTCATCTATTATTCAAAACCCATTTAAACTTTTCAAATTTTTTTCTCATTTTCTGGAAAACTATCGTTGTTTCTTAATAGCAAAGCAGTCCTGTTATTTTATATTCCATTATAAAAGCAAAGTCCATTTTCCAATCCATGCGCTATTTCTAAGAGGGCTAGGTAAAGGAAGGGCTGTAAACAAGAGGTGAGAAACATCAAAACATCTTTTTCATTTAGTTTGGCCTTTTCATCTTTTCTAAAAATGAGTATTCACCTCTATTAGATGTTTTATTAATCTACCATAGGCCATGAAGATTAGTATCTGTACCGCGGTTCGCTCCTCAGTTGTGGTCACTGATCTTTGTCTCTCAAAACCAGCTTGCACAGTCCATGGTTTACTCATTACAATCCCCTTTGTTGCGACTTTGTGAGCAAGAAAGTAGCTTCAGCAATCAGATGTGTGGGTCATGATGACCTCATCAGACAGGTAGTATTTTTGATTCTGGAGTTTTTAAGTGTGAGTCCAGAACCTTTGCCAGAGGTTGCTAGCATTTCAGCAATTAAAAACTGATATTAATAGCTGAGATCTATATGCCAAGCAGAACCTCCTCATGAAGCAGGCTGTGTATTCCCTAATGTGCAAAGAGTGTAGTAGAAGTGGAGACTTCGGATGAATAGCGAATTTTTCTGCAAAAGAAATCTCATAATCTAGCTGTAAAATCAAAAGTGTTGCTATGGATATTTCATACATGTTTGTGTTGTGCAAAGTCTAAGTACTTGGTTTTTGAAAGACATTCATGAAACATCTCACTTTATGATTTTTAATGATGCTTTAGAAGCTATCGAAAACTAGAAAGTAGGACTAGGGATACTAGCTTAAAGTTATTTCTAAATTACAAGCACCTTTATTTTTCACTTGGCTGGGTTTTTAGTTGACATACCTATGGTGAGAGATAGAAATTGTAAGAATCACTGGCACGTTATTTCTAAACCCTCATTTTTACAACGAAGAGGATATCTGAAAAATGTGCTACTGAAAAGTATATCCAGTTCTTTCACTCACAGTACTTTATAAAATATTGAAGCTAGTCTTGCCAATGCAAAGAGCCCAGAAGATGTCATTAGGCAATGAGTATTCAGGTTATCACCTGTGATTACCTAATTTGAGAAGCACAGTCAGTAGTGCAGGAGGTGGAGGCAATGTTACCCCAACAAAAGAAACATTTTCACAAAACACGTACTTCCCTTGAAAATATGATGACAGAGTACACAGTATTTGCCTATAAAATCATCACTGTGGTGTGACCAAATTGGTTATTTGTACAAAAAAAGCAACAAGTCCAAGTCTTCAATGGGTGTGTGTTGGCATTTTTGAAGATAAATCTTAATATTTTCTTTGGTAAAGGTCTGGACTCTTTTTATGCCAAGTCTAGGCCCTTTTTATACCAACACCTGGCAGTCAATTAACTTGTACTAATCAAGAATTCTGTTATTTCCTACCGGACCTGCATATCTACTTTTATACATAAATAACATCTACTAGGAAAATTATACTATTTTCTTACAATATCAGAAAAACAGTGTCATGGTTTTAACCCAGGACACAAAGTTACACAGGACACAAAGTTAATTTTTTTTTTCATGGTGTACACAAACTATAATTTTAGGAGGTAAATTATTGATTATCTTTTTGTATAAAAACATTTACCATAAGAGATGTTATTTTTTAAAATGTTTATATTTAGTAATTAGTTTGAAAGAATATCAATTTTTAGTGAAATTATGCTAATATTCCTCTTGTAATAAATTATTAATGAATTATGTACTAAATAATGGATGGTTTTTAAACAAGGGATAAAATGGAGTGTAACATATTTCTGGTAAGCATTTAAACACTATCTATCTGGTAGATCAGCAGCTGGTTGTATGCACACAGAAGTGGATTTTAGATGAAGAAGGTCTGGCTGATGTCCTTGCAGTTCATGTCATCATGACCTGATCATGACCTCCTTTTAGCAGCTTTGAATTTTACTAGTTTTTCTGGTAGGAAAGAATTTTTCTACTCCCCTAGAAACTGTAAAACTACTATATATTCACCTTGACCTAAAAAGTCTGTAATGTTACAATGGAACTGGGGGGAGGAGTATGGGGAGATCAAGAGGGTTTAGCTTTTCTTACAGAATTACCCAGTTTGTCCAGATGTGTTATTTTTACCCTGGTGTTCCGTAGAAAGCTTCAGCAAGGAGCATTTAATGACAATGATTAGTAGTCAAAAGACATGGATTTCGAGGGACAAAATTAATAGGCAAGTGAAAATGCCTTCCCTTTGAAACTAGGGAAGAAAACCCAAAACAGATGTATTAGGGATCTCTTTCTTATGGTCGGTCTTAATGGAGAGTATTTCAGTGAGTTGTCAGGCTTTCCAGGCAGTGGAAGGATATTATCTGAAGTAATTTGAAGTATTTTGGAACATAGGGGGAATGGTGAAGGACTAGAACAAAGAAAACCTCAGAGGCAATATATTGCTAACCAAATTATGGCTTTTAAATGTTGATACAAAACAAATCTTGGCAGCTACTTGTTACTACCGTACCTCAGGACAAATTAACAGGCAATTAAATTCATTGCATAGCTGAGTTGATTAAATGTAGGTAGGTCAAGAAGACTTGGATAGGTTACATAATCTGCAGGGAGTTTGGAAGGAAGCGTGTAGGTTATTAGTTTCTATAGAAACCTGTTCTGCCATCTTCTTTAACCCGCCCTGCTTTAAGCCACCCTTAAAACAGCCATGCAATAAAAACAGTGTCATCCCAAAGAGTACTGATTCAAAACTTCAACCTCTTTACTCATCACGGTTGCATCCTGGAGCTGTATGGGGAATTATATACTCCTAGAAAACACCATCCTCTTACTGTTTAAATTCCGACGGCACAAAACTGGCAAGTATATTAGAAAATACTCTTTTAGCAGCACAAGTTTCCCACAGCTGACTCCTTCCTGGCAGGTTTTAAAGCGGTGCCAAGGTTCAGAACAGGATGAGTGGTTGATCAGGAAACAGCAACTGAATTTTTACAGATGCTGAGCACTCATACAGCCTATGCTGTGGCAGCCTATTCGCTGCACGAGCGTGGTACAGTGTCTCCTAACCTTTACTGCTCTTCCAGGTCCCTCTTTTATCACACAAAGGTTTTAAAAACAACATCTAGCAGACATCCATTTGCCTACATATGCCTCTCTGTGTTCCGTGACACAGGTGGCATTCACCCACGTAAGTACTTTCATTTTTGCCGGTTTGAATATGCTTGGAGTTTGAGCTATGCTCAGAGACACCATGAGGACTAAGGTGGTGTCTCTGAGCATACTACTTAGTCTTTATTTATGGGTGTAGCTGTTTTGGTAAGTAAATACACCGTAGATACCTGACCTTTCTCCTGTAGACCTTTCTTGTCGTTGATTAAGCACTGGTTTCGCTGACTCTGAAGCGTGATATAGTGCTTTTTCATTTAGTTGCTGTCAGGTCTGATGATAGCAGCTGTTAAATTTATCTATGTCAGAGTGTTAATAACAGTCTACTCATAATTTTACCAAAGCAACCTACAGAAGGATTATATTGAGAAGTTGAAGGCTCGGTAGGCAAGCATCGTTGTCTCTGTGTATTAGACCAACATGTTTCAAGGATGGATGCATATTCACCATGGGACAATGCAGTGAAACGAGCATGAGCAGGGTGCTTTGAGTACATAAACCTACCAGAGCTTTTTATTGCACGGTACTGTAGTGTATTACATATTAACTTGCAGTCATAAATGTGGCAAAACCAGTTTTACAAGCGCTGTTAAAAAAGATGCCTCATACATTATTCCAAGTCCCCATGTACTTTTCAATTGCAGAGGCAGTTTGAATTTCGCATTTGTAGCTCATCATCTGGTGAGAAGCCTGGTACTTCTGTGGCCTGGGCATAAAGGTGCGGTGAGCTCAACCTGTGGTACTGTGTTGTATAGGTCTGTATTTAGTCGTAGGTCCAATAAGGAACTGAATGCTCATAAATGAGTCAATTATAAAAATAAACAGTGACATCAGTTGGTTGCAATTCTTCTATGAAATGGTAGGGATCATTCTCTTCCAACCTTAATGATTCCATGATTCACTTGAAGCAGAAATGTCTTAAAAGTGTGTTTGAAGGTACTCCCAAAAGTTCAAACAATAAAATTAAGAACTTCCTTTCCTAAGGTATGATAACTATCAAAATACTATTGCAGTAAAGGTGAGTGACTAATTCCAGGAATGAATGTGACCCAAAGATGCCATCGTCTTCTGGAAATTAAAAACTTGGGATGATTAATATATTTAATTTTATTGTTGCAACTACTTTTAAAATTTGGAAAGGAAAAATTAGGTTGTGCAGAACTCAATAATTCTTCAGCTAGTGGGTTTTTGTCTACAAAGTCTTATAAAATGAAATATTATTAAGTATTTCCTTATAAATAATTCACAATGCAATCACTTATTTTTAAGAAACTATTTATTTGTAATGGTCTGACCCTGTTCTATATTAAACAATTATTAACTTCATCTGCCTTCTCTATAATATATTTATATCAACCACAGTTAAGATTTAAAATTAAAAGTGAATAATAACATAAGAAGTAGGGTTACAGACGTTGTCCGTATCAGGTATCGCAGGATCCATCTGAGCTGGACTAATTCAAAGCACTTTTTGTTTTACTTTCAGGTTCCAGCTTTAACTTGTCCATTAACTGTTCTGGGCACTTGCAAGGGGAGGACTAAGGCAAACGTGGGAGTTTGAGTCTGCAGCAGTAGGGGAGGAGAGGGAGACAATCCTGGAAAATTCAGGAAGAGGTTTGGAGAAGATAATCTTTACTCTCCTGCTTTCCAGACACCTTAGCCTGCAATACAGGTTTAAAATGCTTCAGAGGTGGTCAGTCTTTCCAGTTGCTCAGATGTGACTTAGGTGCTGCAAAGCAATGACTGCTCCCTTTGCTCGCCTTCGTCCATCCACAGCAGTGGGGATGGGCACACGCGTGGGCGCTGCTCTGGTGGTTGGTAGTTGGCTTGCTGCCCCTTCGGAAACACCGCTCCATTCTTCAGGGCTGGATGCTTTGCAACAAAAGGGCTGCCCTTTAAACGTGACCTAGCTAGATCTTTATCAGAGGTTCTTCCATGGTTTTTGCTGCTGCCAATCAGTATTCCCCAGTGCATGAGTCATATTAAGTATCAAATAATTTAATGATATTGTTACAGGAATTAGTGTAGCTCTGACAAAAAGAATAAATAAAAAGTCCTATAAGATGAGTAAGCTTGGTTACTTCTTTCCAGGCAGATTTTATCACAAAAACAAAGCCTTGAGAGTCCTGAACCAATCTCCTGAGGAATCTTTCTCAAATGAGTAAAAATTAGGCCAAGCCTGAACAGCTACTTCAATATGTAGGAAGCTGGTACTGCAGTTGGAGACTGCTATAAAAGGCTGAGGTTTTCTATATCGGCTACATTATTGACTTGCTTAATACTAACCTTTCACTAAATACATTCATGAAAAATCTCCAATTAGCCCATCTCTGTTATATCTGTGAGAGTTTCTATTAACTCTGCAAAAGTAGGACGACCTTCAGGTTTCTGAAAAGAAAAGCAGAGGATAAATTTATGTTAGCAGATTGATCAATTACAGTACTACACTTCAGAAGACGGTTTATATGTATATATGTATATATGAGTATATATGTAAGTATATATGAGTTACCACTTAAAAATTACATTTTATTTTATTTAATACAGAAGAAAAAATAAAGTTTAGCATTTGAAGGAAAAAGAATCGTCGTTCTTCATGACACCAGCAGCACGAGCACAGCCACTTTTCCAAGTGTTCCTAAAATTTTTTTGTATTTATTTCAATTCTGGACCAGAATTCCTATGGGATTTCTGCCCTGCAATGGGTCACGGGAAAGTACTGCCTGTCAGGAGACCGTGGTACTCGGGAATGTTTCCTGGGCTGTTGAAAAAGGATCTTCGCTGTTGTAACATTCGATGTATTGCAGCTCAGCATGGAACACACTCCTGGGTGCTGGCAGACCAGATAGGAGAGAACTTCTTCCTCATCCTCTCTCTGCTGACTGGCATCCCGATGGATGTTTGCAGTAAGCAAGCAAGCTAGGTGCAGTTTAGATTTCAGTCTTTAAAGCCTTTTGTTACTCAGGGTCTAAAAATTTCATATAGAGTTAAAAGATGGGCAGGAAAGGAGCGGTAGGGTAAAGGAGACAATGGCAGCAGCAATGTTCCCCAGCTACTCTCAGTGCCTATTTACACGAAAGCATTGCACACAACGCTCTTCTGAAAGTACTTTTAATCTAAAATTAGATTTATTTCCTGTAGACACTAGAGAAGGAGGGAGCTTAAGGGAGCTTCTCAGATGGAGAAGTTGATGAAATCAATGTTTTTATATCAATATAGAAATAGGTGCTGGAGAAATGAAGAAAGAACATAAAGTACTAAATCAGAGTGGAGAAGGTGAAAGAGGTGCAGCCTAGGAGCTGTAGTGATGTACAGAGGTACTGATGTACACCTGAAAAATGGGGTTTAAAATCCACAGTTAGTGGGCATACCCACTTTGTATATGAATGTGTTAGGGTTATCATTCAGAGCAAAGCTAGAGAAAAGCTACACAAGATACAGAGGTGTGAAGAAGGTATACATTTGATGCAGTAGAGAGGCGAAGCAATAGTGGCATATTCAAAACCAGGGATGGTCTAACCTCTTCTACTGATGATGTGCTTTATATTTATTAGATGCAAGAGTCAAAAGAAACAGAGGCTTGTAAACCTAGGTGTGTTTTCTGAAAAACATAGTGAGAGATACTGAGGATGCCACAGATGTGAACTAAGGATTTAATGCCTCATTTTTTTTAAGATTGTCTTTAGATCTACATTATAAATTAATAATAAAGTAAAGTAGTATCACAGAGAAAAAAAAGGGCAACAAACCTCATGCCAGCAGCTGTACATGACTTTGTACACAGTATGTGATGCCAAATGTGGTCGATAAAGTCGGTTACCCTGAGAAATCTCACGGACAACTTCGCAATTTGACTTACTTTCAAAAGGCATTTTGCCTTCTGTGAAAACTTCCCACATCAGCACACCTAGAAGTCAACCAAAATATTTAGGACAAAACAAAAACCCCAAACCCACAAGCTAGTTAACAACATTAGAAGCACAAAAACCACTCTTGATTTTTTGTGTATTGCATGAAAACATGGGCAACATGAGCTGAATGAAGACAGACTACCAAAACCACTTTCAACGGATGCAGTTCTGCTCTAAGTTATCTAAGATGGTGCTCTATGAAACTGAGCTGGACATACATTTGGCTAATGGAGATGTACCAAGAATGCACATTTCAGTCAAAATCAATATTTAGGCACAGAACTTTTCCATTAAAACATACTCATCCAATATAGGTAAGACTTGAAAAATGAGACGGACTCAATGTAGGTTGTATCAGTAAAAAGTTACGCTTTGTTAGATCACATCAGTAGTTTCAGGGAAGCACAGTATGTTGCAGATTAACCTGATCAACTCACCAAATGACCAGACGTCTGATTTGCTGCTGTATTTTTTGAAATGAAAGACTTCAGGAGATGACCATTTGACTGGAAACTTGGCACCTGAAGAGCTGATATATTCGTCATCAATGACATACCTAAAGAATAACAGGAAACAGCGTATATTTTAATGATAGTTAAATGGCAAGCAGTTCTGGCGACATTTCCACAGACGGTTTATAATTCCACAAAAATAAAGCGTTATTTTAGAAAAAAAAGAAATGGTATTACTAATTTAATGTAAAATGCACACAGATACCCACCGTGGAAGCTATGCACTTAAAAAGATTTCTGTTTAAATGAATGATTTGAATTGCTTGTAAGAAGTATGTCGGAATAAAACATTTTAATACACCCTGTAAGACTGGCAGAGTGGTTGCTATTGTCATCTTCTGAGTATACATTGATAGGAAAGATCCCATGCCATGTGCAGGAAAACCAGTGAGAGTAAATAATTATTGTGTCTTTTTAAGACTCCACCTTTTCAACCACTTGTACCCAAACCCTACTGGCAGACAGCTGCACTTTGTAACTGATGGGTGGCAGTCACTGCCCAGCCTCACAGATGTCATTTCTGGCATGTTGTTACAGAAGCAACACGGAAAGAAATCTTCTTCACGTACAAGGCAAAAGCTTTTGCAGGTGCACTGGAAAAGTAATTTTCTTTGCCTGAACTTATAGGAGCTGGCCTCCCAGTTACGATGAAATTATGTGCCTGATGCAGGCCTTTATGGGGCAACATTTAAAAAGGCTGTTAGACTGATCCCTACCTACATACAAGCTCTGTGCATATGTTCCCAATATTAATGTTCCTGAGCAGATGACAGATGTGCAGTAACATTTGTTCTCACAGAAGGCATAATGCAGAAGCATCTTTTAAAGCACCTTTTAAAAGAGGTCGCATTGAGAGGGATCATCTCTTCATCTCCCTTTCTTATTTTGGTGCAGGCACAGAAAGATGAAGGGTTATTGGATAAGAAATGTATGAAATAACAGTACAAAATAAGCAGTATTGGCAATTGTGTGAGCTCTGAATAATAGGATTGTGATCGCATCACCTCTCCATGGCCTGCTCAGGAGAGTGAGTGCCTGTCCTAGAGCCACATCACTGCTCTCCACTGTCTGGCAGTGGCGAGCCATTCAGGTCCCTTATTCTCAGATGGGATCCCGACAGCCTCTTGAGCTCTTACTGTGTTTTCGGGCACATTTGGATGAGTCCAGAACCCTGATACTCACCTTACCCTTTTGGGGAGCAGTGCAACCAGTGCCACGGGGTAGGACAGCCTTTTGAAAAACAAGTATTTAGTTGTGAACTGCTGGGATGTTGTAATCCTTAGGCTAGAAATAGGAGGCAGAAGCTTCCCCTTTGGGTAGCAGTTGGTCATTTGATCAGCTCAGGTATAAAATACAGCACATGTGGGGGAAGCCTGTGAGGGCAGAGCTATGTTTCTCTGGCGCGGGCTTGTCAGAGCGCATTTTGCTCACTTTCTCCATGTTTGGCTGGCCCTCTTATTAAGTAGAAAAACCACTTCCCTGCTAGATCAGCGCACATCACACTTCCTGCCTGCCCTGCCGGTCCTCAGCTGCTGCCACCTCTAAAGGTCAGCACCAGCGACCGGGTCTGTCCCTAGGGGCTTTCTGCCTTCCCCATTGCTCAGAAAAGTCGGGGAACTTGTTTCTTCAAGCTTCTGGCAGCCCTGTGCACACTGGGCATTTCTCTGTCCATGAACTATTTCTGAAGTTTACCAGGCATTTTGTTTACCTGTCTTACATTCACCAATAGCAAGAGGAGGACATGACATGTATTTCATGGTAGAACAGTTAAAAAACATTCTCATTTCCATCAGATTTAAAAAATCGCCCACAGTGGGATTCCCCAAACCAACGAAGCAAGCAATGAGGTTAACTTAAGGTCATGATGCAGCTGACTAGAATAGGTACCCACTAAATCTGCGTCAATGGCCTCATACCTTGCCATGCCAAAATCGGACACTTTAACGATGTGCTCGGCGTTGACTAAACAGTTTCTTGCAGCCTGGGGAAAATGAGAGAAACATATCTGAAATTTGTGCTAAACCATTTTAGGAAAAATACAACAGCTGATTATTTTCGTTTTGGCTCATACTGTTTATATTGTAAAAGGCGATGAGTGTCTTGCTCAGAAACATGTGAATTTCTGGCTCTGAGTCAGTGAGCATATTTTGCTACTGTGTAGGTACACATCCATGGCATATATCAGCTTAAATGCGTGAGGTACGAGTTGCAATATTTGTACATATTCCTGCATGGTGAAAGAATTTCAGGCTGCAGAGTCCAGTTATCCAAGCAGATATTTTCCTGAACACTAGCATTAGGACATTCAGTGTGAATTCTTAAAAATGTTTTGTGACTTTTTTGTTACAGAAATCAGGAACTCCTTGGAAATTTTCAAGATTTTACATTTCTTCAGGCAGCTAGGGAGGAGAGCAGGAAGATTTCCTCTCTGCATCCAGATGTGAACATTGAACAAGAAGCAGAGTAGGGAAACAAGCTCCTCTCCTGTGGTTCCCTGTGTATGAGGGGTAGGGCAGAAAGGTCACCCAGATACCTCAGCATCAAGGTAAGGCAATAGGAAGCAGAAAAAATGTAGATAGAAAAATATTTTGTTTAAAAAAAAAAATCTTCATTGTTGCTAATCTTTCGTATTGCTGTGATTTTGGCTGTGTTGTGATCACCGCCTGATATTCTTGTATTGGGATGTCCTAACACCAGCCTGTTGCATGCTAATATCCCAGTTTTCTCTGACTTCTCTCAAATATCAAGTAGTTTTTCCAGCTGTCCACAGACAAAAAAAAAACAACCCAGCTGAAAAGTTTTGTTTTACAGGCAGGAAAACACTATTGGCTTATTAGATCCTGCAGTGCTGAAGTCTTACAGGGCACATTAGTGTCCCATAAAATGGAGTTGCATGTTCTGTACTGCCATTATTTACCAAGAACTTCAGAAAACCTATTGTACTTACTAAATCACGGTGAATAAAGCTATTTCTTTCCAGGTATTCCATCCCTTCGCACACATCCTGGCATATGCTCAGCAGCACATCTCTGCCGAGTTTCCCTCGCCGTTGCCGAAGGTAATTGAGCAGGCAGCCGTTTTCCATGAATTCCGTCACAACGTAAAGAGGCTTGTGGTGTGTGCACACTCCATAAAGCTGGACCAGCTTTGGGTGGGAGAGTTTCCTGTTTAAAATTGCGTCTTAGACAGGCTAGCATTTGTCCTTGGCAGGTAACTAGACCTTTCTCATGACGGTTTTGGAAAATACTTTCAGTACTTCATAAACAGTTCAACTGGCCTTAGAGTTGTCCCAGTATCTAACACATTTCTGCCTACAATTTCCTCCCAAAAGTGTGCTCTTTGAATTTGTAATTGTTCACCCGTTATGTGAATGCAAAGCTTGATTTGGATGAATGGAACGGTCTAGTTATGCCCGGCTTTCAGGCAGGAGACATGACCCTGCAAGGGTTCTTCTCTTCTGTGCTGTGCCAAGATGCAGTCGGGATACTTCTTTAATTTACATTAGCAGAAGTGGTAATGTAGTTTCTCAAAAACTTTAGTTAAGGATGAGCTCTGCCAGTGGTCCTAGGGGCACTGAATTATGGATGAAAGCATAGTTGTGGGAACACATTTATTTATCAGCACATTTACTCCTCGTTATGCTCCACAGCACAAAGCAGTGCTGTCTGTTGATGGATGCAGCAAGCACCTCTGTCAGTCCAATTCAGACCTTTATACCAGCCTTTCTGCCCCACACATCCGCCATTCCCATCAAACTGTTTTGTCTGTTTGTTTTCAATGGACTTAGGTTATATTTATTTCTTATTGATCATCTCAATATCAACCGTCAGTTGTAATAGCTTTTGTACTTACATCATCACTTTGGCCTCCTCAATGAAATCATCTTCAGACATTGCACCTTCATTGATTGTTTTGATGGCAACTTTGATGGTTGCTTTCCATTTGCCCAGCTGAACGACTCCAAACTGCCCACGCCCAAGTTCCTTCATGAAGGTCAGTTCAGATGGGTTTAATTCCCACTGTTCTAAAAAAGCAACCCAGTATGTTACAACAGGCAGGTCAGTTTTCCTGAGCCGTGCTCCAGGAGACATCCCTTGCTATTTGTGATTAATGCATGTACCAAAACGTCACAATTGTTCATCAGCTATAGCATGAGTTTTAAATAACTGAAAGTTTCCACCTGCTCATATACGTTTGTATGTAAATGTTATCTTACGGCTTGTAGGATGTGATTAGTGCTTAAATTGCTTAATGTAGGAATGTTGGAGGCTTGAAGATAACACAAGTGTTTAGCTCTGATTACATATGAGAACTTTTTTGGCATTATCATATGTGATGCTGAACACTGAATGGATGGATAGCATTGCTACAGAAATAGTTACTGGCTGCCTCTATTGTAATAACCACAATAGTTCTGCCCTTCAGAAATATTAAGCCTTGAGATTAATGGGAATATTTACGGGAAACATACATGATTTTGGGATTCCTATCATCAGCTTCCTAATAGGAACCTCCTGATCTATATATACAAAACTGGCATTTATTGCTTGTTTTTTAATACTGTATAAGATTCCATTCTTATTTCTAAAACTTGCAGAACAGACAAGGAAAAATCTTCCCCATAAATAATATTAAGTTCAATTTCCTAAGCATTTCAATAAATCAAATAGCCTTTGAAAAGATATTAAATGTATATTTGAGTCTTAGGCCTGCTTAGAAAAGTCCAGACAGCTCTGCAGTGCACTGGTGGTTGTAACAGAAACATGACAGTCGCTGAACAGAAGAACTTGAGTCAGGTGTCTCATTTGGTACTGACGCCTTGTGAGGAAATGAGTGTCTGCTTCTGGTAAATATGTGGCTGTTTATCTGTTTCTTGTTACTGGGAAATTTCACAGATACAATTTAATTATTAGCTGGGTGAAAGCAATCTGAATTCTTGCCTAGGCAGACACCTAAATCTCCACGAAAAGAATATAAATATTTACCATAACTAAATCCTGCTGTTGCTGGTAAAGAACATCCAGCTGATCCAACTGGATGTCGGAGACGAGTGATAAGACCTGTAGTGGACAAAGCAGCAATATTCTGTTGACCAATTACTCCATTTTAAAGCACGTTATATTGTACTTCTTCTCAAACAACAATAATTGGAATCTGATGTACGTTTCTTATTTATTATAGTTTCTTTTGCTTACAGCTTGTTCAGATAAAACACTATAGTGAGAAGAAATGGAGGAAGACTATTCAATAGAGCCCTGACTACAAAAGTATCTATACTTTCATGCAACCAAAAGTGATACTCCTGCTTGTTTGTACAATGTTAGTGACCTTAAATAAATTAGTACTACAATACTATATCACCCACCAAAGCGGTCTCTTCCAATATGATTTTGCAGGATTGTTTCCCATTGCAAGAAATATTTTTGTGCCTGTCATTCATTTTCTTTGACTTTATGAGCCAACAGTACCATGTGAGTACATCCCTCACCAAGGACTTCCTGCATTCATTCATTATTCCCACTGTTACATTCAGGTCCTTTTCTGCTTCATGAGTGTTTCCCTCAACCCTCGTCCTGCCAGAAAAAGGCTCCGTCCATTCCCGTATCTTCCTTCCTCGCTAGTGTGAGGAATCTCTGTGTGTTTTCCCAGCTCCACTCATTCAGGGTAAAACCATTTTATACTGTATTTAAATGATGGGCAGAACCAAGGTGAAGGGCATTTTTTTAGTGCTAAAAATGATAAAAGGCTGCTGTCAGCCAACCATTAGAGGTGACTAACTCTGGTAGGTGTCAAACCAGTGTTAGAGAGTTCTTGTGCTCCCTAATTCTGCCTTTGATTGCTTGTGGGATGGGGTTTTTTGTCAAAATCGGTAGAATGCTGCCTGCTGACGCACAGCATAGCTCCTGCTTTTCTGAAATTGCATGCATGCAAATCCTTGTTGTGGACAAGGAAAGAATTATGATCAAATTTCATACAAGTCCTGTTCAGTCAAATATGAAGCAAGGAAATACAGGGCAGGTAAATACATTAGGCTTCTAGCTTTGTAAAATTAATTTAATACGCATGGATGAGTTTGGTAGTTTCACTTCCCCCGTGGTATATACAGACTACAGCTATGACTTGGGCAGAAGGGATCATGGCATATTTGAAGTCATTAGCAGTAGAAAAACTTATGTCTCTTTTTATAAGGTAAGTATTAGAAGAAGAGTGATTTACAACCTCTCAAAGTCCTGAGCAGCTTCAAATCATCAGTTGTAAAACCTTATCAGCTTGCATGCATTACCTGCAGCGTTGTGTTGATGATACTCAATGAGTTCAGGAACAGACGAAAAGAGGTATTTTTCTGCTACATAATATTGTCCCAAGTGGTTTTGCTTAATTTGATAATGTCGAATATCTCCATTATGACATCTGAAACAAACAAAGGATTATCATTTCCAGCAAAAATAATTTATACTATAACTCTGACTAAATTTTAGTTTGAAAGAAAGCACAGAAAAATCTGAAAACTTGGGGTATAGTTCTCAACTTCAAATGGCTGCGTGTAGCTGGGATAGTTTCTCAGGGAAAAAAAAAAAAAAAAGATTCCTTGAGTGGATCCCTCTCCAAACTTTGGGAGATATTGCACAATGTTTTTTATTGCACAAGTATCATTACATCCATAAGAAATAGCTGTAAAATTTAGCAGATGTTCCTCCTAATTCAGCACTTATTTGAATCTAAGCTTTTAAAATTAAAATGCTCTTCATTACCTGAGTTTCCCTTCAAAAGATAAAAACATATTTATGTATACCATGAGATTACATTTTCTGTTCTGTTTCTTAAAAGGCACCTCACTGGAGCTTTTATTTGCTACATTTACTTTTCTGTGTTTCTCCACATTATATCATTCTTACTTTCTATATATTCTGCTGCCCATCTACCCATGCTTTCTGGGAGATTCCAAATGAAGAAGCTAGCTTTGCATGTAAGGCTGGAGGTGGTTGCTGAAGGTTGGTACCCTACTGCAAATGTGAGCCTGTGACAATCACAGGGGGTGGCAGGGAGGGCTCGCCCCAACTTTCCGAGGTGGGGAGGGAGAAAGGAAGCGGGTGGTGGTAGTAGTGATGCCTTTTCCTTGCTTCTCTCACCTCTGGCTTGCTCTAAGAGGAAGAGAAGGAAAGCAGATGCCACTGATGGAGGAGGATGTAGGAGAGTATAAGGCAACTTGAGAAGCGGTAAGTCAGCGCTGCAGGTGATTGCTACTGATGTGGGGGAAAAGCAAGACCTGTGGCAGTCCTCTGGCAAAAGAAGTAAGACTGCACAGCGAGAAGGTGAGGTGATTTTAGAAGAAAAGCAGGAGAAGTCTGAGGATAGCAGAGTCTGGGTTGAATCTACAGTGCGCAGAACCTGTGGCGAAGGGAAACTGTTTAGTGTGGCAGCTGAAGGCTGTGGTGGCGTGGTGTGGCAGCCGTGGCACTTCATGTAGAAAGAGAGGCAAGAAGATGCAAATGTAAGGTCTTATTTCCTGCATTATCTGTCTGGGATGCAGGGCTTTCACAGCAGACTATTTGAGAGTTTCCATGAGTGCAGTTAATCTTGCCTCGGCAGGACATTTACACCCTGCCTCCCAGATCCACTGCCCACTATCAACATTTCTTCAAATGGGGTAATTAACTCTGCATGAACAGCGGCCCAGTGGTTCCCTGCTCTGGTCCACCACGTGTCCAACCTACTCACTTATCCGGAGGAGTTTGGGGGAAGCTCTTCCATCGTATCTTGATTCAAACATTAACCATTCAGAGTAACTCACCCTTTAGCCAGCGAATACATGGACAGTGTAAGAAGTCCCTGTTGGCTTGAATCTCTGACAACAAATGCACCTTCTTTGGACTGAAAAAAAATAGAAGTAGAATTATTTTCTTCTTTTGGGCTTACAGCCAATTACCAAATTCAGTGGAGTACCTATGACTGCTTGGGAGAGGGATAAAACAGTGCAGAATGGGAATTGATAGACAGGTAGAGAGCAGAGCAAAATTAACCAATGGAAAATAATAAATGCCACGCAGTTTCTTGAAGTTAAATAATTTAAGTGAATTGTATTCTTCTGTGTGAAGTAGTGAAAATACTTTTATTTATTAAAAAAATCAAATTGTACAAATCACTAGGATGAAATACTGTAAAACAGTTCTAGCTGAGATGTTTCCTGGTCTGTCTTGACAAAGTCCTGCATGAGTCCTTGAACAAAGACCTAATGAGTTTAACTGAGTTAGGCACTTTGGTAACTGACAGGGGGTAGAATGCAAGATAAATGGTTTGGACTGTACGTAAGGGAGACGCAGAGGTTTTGTTAATCTCTGCTAACCTCACTAACTTACTACATGGATTGCAGTCTTCAATATTTCACACAGAAGATAAGCACAGTAAATCACGTGTAATACGATTTATCTAGTGTGGAAAATCTACATAAAATTTGCTGGGGCTACAACTTAAAACTCTGTGAAGTCTGGGTAGTCTGCACTGTACTCTTACCCCAGAAAGCCTTTTTATTTTAAAGTACTCTCTTACTGCATACCAAGCAGATTTGGATTTGACTGTGGTGACGCTCTTGATGCCTCTACTGATAGATCATTCTAGATATTGTTAGCTCTTTGTATAAGCTGAGTTACCTTCTGGCGCAAGAGAAGTTCTGCCTGGCTTCTGTTTATGTTTTTGCAATACCACCTGCAACAAGGAAACAACCTATTCTTTATTTTCAGCCAGTAGAAAATAATGTTTGATCTGGTTCACAAAAGTAATCCACCTTAATAGTCGCACTATTACCAGTCCAAAAACTCGAATAGAACTATTGTTGTATACAAACATCTCTTAATTTGGAATGACTTCATTAGACCCCTATAAATATGACAACTCTTTTCCCCATTCACTGTGATTAAACATGAGCTCAAACAAAAGAAAACCCAGTTATGTCAAACTGTGATGAAATTTACAGTCCCGCTCACTGCATCAAGCCTCTCAAGAGTAGAACTCTAGAATTTTGCCGAGTTTTCCTCTTCTCTCCAGTAAATTAGGTTGAAGTAATTGGAGTTAGTTTCTAGTCTATTAAGTACATGCTTACAACAGGAAGAGATCAGAATATAGAAACATTATGTAGTCAGCCTACAGGAATAGGAAACATCTGGATTCTGACATTCTGATTTATGCAAATCAATGTTGTTGAAGTACTCAGTGTTTGTAACTTCACGTTACACTGAGCAAATAGTTGTGAATGAACACGGTTACTTCATTCTAAGACTAATGTTTTGTAACAAAAAATAGAGCTTTCAATAAACATCTGCCCATGTCTAATAAAGACTGATGGATCAAGCACAAAAATGTATCACTCCTATCCATTTTTAGAAAAGAAAGCACAATTATAATTTTCAAGGGTACTTACTCATAAGTTTCTAAATTAGTTTTTGTGTTCTCGGTAACATAGTTGCTGGGAATTAGACCTTCATTCCTGAAATGACATATTAAGGACAGTTTAGACTGGATATTAGGAAAAATTTCTTCACCAAAAGGGTTATCAAGCACTGGAACAGGCTCCCCAGGGAAGTGGTTGAGTCACCATCCCTGGAGGTATTTAAAAGATGTAGATGTGGCACTTAGGGACACAGTAAGATTCAGATATGCAGCTTCCTTTTGTTGAATTATAAAGGTTGCTTGTACTGTTGGATATATCATTAGATACTGAATTCAGACATGGGAACTGAAATCTGAGTCCTCTCATCCCAGGCACAATCTTTCTGCCCCACATCTGTGGATGGCTACTGAAATGAGTAAGTCAGTTGGGACAGGATATTTATAGAGTGCTGGGAGCAGCATGTTAATGAAAATTTTCAAGTCAAGCCACAAGAAAATTTAGGGAAAAAAATTACGTTTCTTCTGAATCAGAAGCCACTTTCTCACTTTTTAACCTTATAACTATATACAGCTTTTTTGTTTCAAGTGTGAAGTGTATAAAGTGTAAAATGTACGCTTGCATCTGTATGCAAAATAATAATCCAGTGGACTCTCACTACAAATATGAGTTAGGAAAATGCATTTAAAGGAGAAGTGTGAATGAAAAGGAGACAGTTATATAATAACATACAACCATTCCCAGCATGACAGTACAGGGTACGCTGGAGAAAATGCAAAGGAGAAAGGGGAATGGCTTGAAACAAACATAAATGTGGAAAGGGTCCTAACTGAAGTTATCTACCTCTCTAAAACGTTCAGGAATTCTGAATTAGGGATTTTGTTTCAGGCACACATCTTAATAATCTCTATGAACACTTTATGAAGTGTTTACACATATATGCTGCATTGTAAAGCACTTGAAAGTGCTATGGAAAGCTAGATCTGCACATGGCTCAGACACCAGTGATTCTCATGGTCCTCAAATATCCCTATGTTGCTCAGGAAGTTACTGAGTCTAGGACTTAATTCTGAATTCCTGGTGGATTCTAGATTCCCTGCCCATTTCTGGGGTGCCAAACACTACTGAAAGTCTGCCCAGACAATCCGTGTGCCTCGTACAACGCTTTCAAACCTGCCCCTAAATTGTTGCACATGTCTTACTCTATCTGCTTGCTTTCACAGGGGAAGTTTTAGGGTTTATTCTTTCTGTGTAGGGAGATTGAAACAGATGCCCACTCTCTTACCCATGTTGGTCTCTTGCCTTCCACCAGTGGGGATCATACTGTTCAAGGATAATGTATTCTTCTGATTTCTTGAGTGGTAAATCTGAGGGTCCTCTAGCAAAAAAGTCATAGAGTGCAATAACTCTGGGTTTTTTTGTGTAGTCTTCCAAGGCTTCAGCAGGTAGGGGAGGTAATGGCTTGTTCTTTAACTGCAATTGCTTCTTACGCTAGTGGAAAAAAAGTATCTTTCATAGTTAGTCTTTCCTCCCTGCTATTGCTTGCTTAACTCCCTGGCTATTATACCATCTCAGTAACTAGGAGGAACTTACCATGGTCATTACTTCCCCTTGTGAAGCACTGTCACCTCATCACTTATAAAACAGCAAGACTTATATTTGAGTAGTTTGGTGTAGAAGCCAAAACGACAATGAAAAGTCCAGTGAAAAATAAACAAGCCATCTACCTAATCACAGTGACTTCTACGTGGTATGAATGCTGGGACAACTCCTCAGCTGGCATAAAACCAGAGCAGCGTTGAAATCAGTGGAATTAGAATGTCTGGAAATTCAGTCATTTTTCTGGTGAATTAACATGGAGTGTGCTGCAGAATTTCTTAGCAAATTGGCAGGAACATAATCATTTTATTTTGCATCAAGTTAGGTTCTAGCTTTGCACTTGGTTATACTTTGAAAGTTCAGATTATCCAACTTAGCTCTAGTAAAACTGAGGTGGACGTTTCACACGTCAGCTGAGCTTGCATCTGCCCAACAGAGCAGTCCCACCCTTCCCACCTCCATCACCCAAGACCAGAAGTAGGAGAAGGAACCACCTTGTCCATGGCAGAGACCTTGGGAAACCTCACTGTGACTCTGTATTTACATCATTATGAGTCTTTGGATACCTTTACTGTATAATTTTTCTGCAATTAAGCACCTTACATGCTCATGAGTTAGTTACTCCTCTGCTTGTTCTGGTACTGAGACACCATATGGCACATCACCTCAATTCTCTCTTTTCACCTGCCCAAATGTTACTTACCTTGCACTTCCAGCTAGATGCATAGGAAACGTCTGGTTGAGAGGCTGAGTACTGGGTCACCAGGCCAGTATCAGGCTCCAGGTTCATTTTTGTTCTCATTGCTCTGGTTTTGAAAAACATGAAGTATTTGTGTGAATACATATCTATAAATCTTCACATAAAAGTATTCATTCATGGATATATATGACTTCCTTCATATTAGGGACATGCAGGGTACAGTTTCTTTAAACGTCTATACCATTAGCATTTCACGTACCTTTTTTGCACTGTGCAGCAGCAGCAGCAGCAGAAAACAGACTGGATGGTGTGATCTGTGAACAAGAACATTTCCCATATTTGCAGTGTTAATGTTTGTTTCCAAAACTTGCAGAATTAAGGACTACTCTATGTGTGTGGCCCCATTAATAGCCCTGACTTGCTGTGAGTTATCTACCAAATCGTTAAGACAGCAGACATTTCCTGCTGCCCCATCTATTCATTCCCACTGTGTCTCTTACAATACCTTAGCAATTATGAGGTCATGTGATGAGTTAAATCGGCTCACTAACTCAGAAAGAAAAAAAAAAGACCTTGTCAGCCAGCTCAGTTCCAATCTGTGCAGTACTGAACACCCTGTGCAAGCGCTGACCAGTGCAATGAAGGGGATTAGAACATCATCAGGGACAGGAGGCAGAGAACTGTCCCCTTTAGTAATGATGTAATTTTTAGATCATTCAAGCCAAATACAAAACCACACTTGCACATCAAGCTTTTTCTTATTGTGACATTTATTAAAGGAGACATACTACATTCAATTCTTCGAATTACTACAGATTTTCCTGTTTCTGTTGCAGCTGTTAATATAATATATGTCTTAGCCCAGGTTTAAAATGCTATCAAAGATGTGCTTTACATTTGTGTGGCAAGTCATTGATTATCCTGAGAAAAATACATTGGACACAACAACATTTACAGAGAAATCCATCTAGTATATCTTGTATGAATAGCAGAGAGGATATGGTATTAAATAGGTCAGAAGGCATTAAGAAGATTTGAACTAGGTAAATAAATGGTTGACATCCGCTCTGGTCTGCTTCTACTCAGGCTGAGACCTACTTTCCCCAACTTGTGTTCCCACGGCAGTTTAAGCCAAGCTGTGGCAGTTACGGTCCCATCACCTTTCCCTCCGCACTGCTGCTCATCTCCAACAGAGTGAGACAGGATGCTAAATCAGTGGGGAATCGCTCTCTGCTGAGTTGGCTGCCTGAACCATTTCACTGTCATCCATCACTGCTGCAGTGGAAACAGTGCAGGTGGGAGGGCAGCATCACCAGCAGGCCAGGCTCAGGCTCTTGGGTGCAACGTATGCTCTCCTAGAAAGCATGAGAGCCACACCTGCAGAAACAAGGCTTCAGTCATATTCAGCTACACTGACAGATAAATAAACTTTATATCCCACTCCAATAAGACCTGAGTTTTCTCTGCCACAGAGGTCATAGCACAGAAAGAGGCCTCAGAAAGTTATTTGAAATAGAATATTTGGGTCTCTCATATCTCTCACAAGGGATGTCTTTCTCCCACCAGGCCCTTCTACTTTGTTTGTTTTTCTCTCATGGCGGTTTTGGCTTGTAAACCTAATGGCATAACCCATCCTGGAATAAATCGGATGTCCCTTCTGGTTTGCCAATGCCTGTTACCAACCTTTCAGCCAAGCGTGCTGAGCACTCAGTGTCCTAGCACCCAAAACATTAAGCAACCTTACTACATAATGAAAATTTAGCATTTAGCAAATCTTGTACTAATAAAAGAGGGGAGAATGACAGATGTCAGAAAGGTGAGACCAAAACTAGTTCTTAGCTGGAAGAGGAAGAGACCTGTGTCATATGTGTTTGGGTTAGAATATTTATCTTGAAAGTTATGGGGCAATTTCCCTTAGACTATTGCATCCTGTGAAGAACCTTGTGTGGGAAGCTAGCGAGACAACATTAATCAGAAGACGCTATCAACTGTTTGACAAAAGTTTCCACTGACAACTGTGCAAAACGCAGCGATTACAAGTACCCAAGCCAGCTGACACTGACAATTTTCTTTAAAGAAACCAGGCTGAAAAAATACAGGCAATGTAATTTATTTGCTGCATAATTTTCCAGTGTACGATAAAAATGTACAGTGTACGGTTCAAAAATAGTGGCTGAAGTTTGTCTGAACACAGTCCCTAGCATTATTTTACTACTGGGTTGAGAATGTTAATGTTCTAGGTAAGAACAAGCATGGGATGAAAATCACTTTTAAGAAGTCAGCTGGGAATTATTTCTGGTTGATTACCACTGCTTTTTTGTTTCCCCCAAACCCCCCATAAATTCAAGAGTAAAGTAGTGTCATGGTGTTAAGAGGTGGGTGCCTCTAAAGCAGGACTAATTTGTGCCTTGGGAGCATAACGCACGACAGTGTGGTCTAGCAGCTACTGTCTTTTGAGGAAGCTATGGCAATTTCATTAGAAAAAAGGTTGTTTAAAATTACGTGTTACTTACCAAGTGTCACCAAATATCTTGGGACAGAATTGTGTTTGTCCCAGACCTAGACTGTACTAGGTTCTCATTTCTTTTTATAATCACTTTCGTGTTTCATGAACGGTGAAGACCACGGGTGACAAAATTCTTCGGTTTCTTTTACTTCAGCCAGTGCCATGAAGTTTAATCGATGTTTATAAAGTATTTAATGATGCGCAAAAAGGAATATGACATTTGAAAGCTTGTCTACTTCTGATTAAACCATCTAGTCTAATTAACTATATTATTCCTCATTAGACAACTTGTTCTCCTTACAGAACACTTACCAGAAATACTTAGAAGCAGCACTGCAGAGTTTCAATGTGACATAAGATTTTAAAGATTTGGCTGCTAGCATGAGAGAGAGGGGCTCAGACCAATGATACGGATATGTAGTTCTGTCTTACTTTTCTTTATGGGCCCAGCGATTTGAATAAATTTATAGCGTAAGCTCAGGAATCCTTTTTGCGTTCAGTGAATTTCAGACTTGCTCTGTTAACAGACGGGTTTTGTGTTTGGATCACCACCCCTCCCCATCCCATCCTTTTAGTTACTGTCCTAAAAGCAATCAGCAATAAATGAATGTATGTGATGTTTTTTAAAACATCCCAAGTGTATACGCTATTAAGTATTTAGTCTCTGTTGATAGAACCACAGAAAAGGCATCGATTAAAGCTTTAATCACAGTGCTTCCTGGGGCACGTGCTTCATTTGGTGAACAGTTTTTCGAAGGCTGGAGTGTCTATCCAATTAAAGATCACAAAATCTGACCCAGTTCTGCAGGCGAAAGGTGAAAGCTCAGATTAGGCTAAGGCCGCGGGCCAGTGAAACCCGTGCTGAACTGAATCACTGGGTCCTGAGGAGCAGCACAATCTTTGCACCGTTCTGCAAAGTTTGTTTCTCCTTATTGGAGTATTTTAAGTGTCAAATCACGGCCTGTCAATCCAGCAGATGTTTATCATTCTAGAGTGGAGCATTTCACCTCTTTGAAAACAAAGCTGTCTTTACGCATCTGTTCTTGGCAACCTCATCGCTTCTGAAATTCTTTCACCCATGTATTTCTCCTAGAGCATTTGTGGAATTAACTCAGTAGAAATTAATAAACACATACATTATAGCAGTGCAAACTGTTAAATTTCCTTTTGGAAATGTGTCAAGTCTGCTGGGAAACATCAAGTAATACAGACAGAGAAAGGCCTTCAGTTCTGTGGAACTAAGTCCTGCTTTAGTTAAATTTAATCAAGTCAGGAAGTTTTGACCCAATGAATTAGAATTTCAGTATCTTAAGCTAAGACCTATGTAGTGACTTATACATTTTACATCCTCCCTAATGTAAGATTCTTACCTCCCAAGGTAAGATTCTTGCACAACACTTTTTGTCCCCTTGATTAAAATAATTTTTGAGTTCATAACTCACTCCAGAAAGGCCAAAGCTGCTCTGTGATGCTCTTTTAGAAAGACTTGGCCAACACTGCAAATGGTGAAAGCTTTGATACAGTGGATGAATAATTTGATTAAACTGGCTCACATCTTGACCTTCTGCTAGTGGGCAAAGATGATGTTTACAGTGAGGGCTGCCTCCAGGTGCCATCGCAATGCGCGCTGCAGCGGTACAGGAAGCCTGCGTTTCCTGCCTGAAGCTTCTCACAGCTACACACGCCCTCCTGAGACTTAGGCTCTTCCTTCCTTTCTCTTTTCTTCTATTCAACAGCCATGAGACTAACTAAGAAAAGATAGTAATTTTTAAAACCCTGCATTTTAATGCCAAAAAAAAAAAATCTGCTATCTTTTCAAAGGCAAATAAGAATTTGAAAATAGATTCTTAGAATTCACTCATTGTTTTCAATATTTCTTCTTGATTTTTCTGTCTGCTACACCTTAACTCAAATTAGTGACATAAATGGAACTCTTCCATCAGATTTCCTTCAGTTTTGGACTTTTTCTTAAGCAAAACACTCTGGATTTGTTAAAGGGTGTTAGAGTCACATATGTATTAGCAAACCTTGATGCCCTGGTCCTTAAATCGAGTAACCACATTGAAGAATTGATAAATTAAAAATTAATCAGTGACAGTTGTGCTTCAGCAAGGAAATAATTCGGATTCCATATTTGGAAGAGACAGCAATAATATTTATTATGAATGACTGTTTGGACCGGACACAGGAAAGAAATACAGGTTAATAGAAAGAAGTATTTCACAGTTTTTAACAGTAAATAATTTCTTTAAGTATTTTAAATAAAGCACTTATAGACCTATCATTATTTTCTGGCCCCACTTCTCCATTTCCTATATAATCAAAAATTTTCCCAAAACTTCCAGAAAAAAAGTTGTCAAACTCTGCTCCTTTTAAATGCACAGGAAGGAAAGTTTCTCCAGCATCCACAGCCCTGCTAGGCTCCTCAGCCCATGTTGCCCTGAATTCTATCAAAACATAAGCTACCAAAACATATTTGGTTTTGATCCTCAGGGTAAATCATCATGGAGCAATTAAAGTCAGTAGCTTAAAAGTTTAAATCACACAAGATGAGTATTTGAGCTGCTGAATCTAGAATTTGGCAAATCTTTCTTTTTCAATTGTGTGGAGAATTTCATTTCTCCAATTTCTGATGAAAGCCTGCAACCTCAGACAAAGTTCAGCCAATTCTATAAATAATTTAACTCAGAAACAACAACAAAAAACCATAGCCCATTTCACTGCTTGTGTCTTTTTCTTTCTGAAAATTACTATATTAGGAGGAAGACACCTATTTTTAAAACAATGTCTTATCTCCTCAGTGAGAGGTTAATAAATAGGAATCCCAACACTAGCACAGAGCCACGACAGCCTACTAAATGCTGAAACCCCAAATCAGACCTTTTAGCATGCACGGTTTTGAAACTAGAAGACATCAGGGCAAGACATGCAAGTGGATGAAGTGGAAATACTAGGAAACTGGTGTTTCCTGATAAATACTCAGCCTAAAAAGTTGCAGCTGACATTTTGATAGCCAACTTAGAGGCCTGAAAACAAATTTATCTGTGCACAACAGGGCAGACAGGATGCTAGAGGAAGAAGAAAAAGATTGGTCCGCTGTGAGGAACAGCTGTTTGCTTGAGAAGCTGAAAGATAGTCCCATGAAAACAGAGGCAGGAGAGTAAAAACACACAAGTCTGACAGTAGCTGTCCTGATAAAGTCCCACAACACCCAGCAGCATGCTTTGAGTTGATAACATTGTCGGTGCAGGTAGCTGATTCACACACCTTTAAATGTGCAATCTTCCTCCTATCTTCAGTTATAACTCACTCTGATTTACAGCCTCGGGGAAGAAGTATCAAAGATACAAGCAATAAGTTAGAGATTAATTTTTATAATTTGCATTTTATGATTTTATTTCATGGGTTTCTTGGCTTGAGTTGTTGGTTGTTTTTTTTCCCCATCTGATTCAGTGTTTCGCACTAGTTGTGAAAGTACTGTAGTCCCTGTCTAAGGTTTGCACTCCTCTAGCATGTTTTGCACAAAGTTCTGGCTGCAGGTTAATTGTGCTCAACCTGACAAACTCTGCTTCACTCATCAGCTCCAAATCTTTACTGTAACGCACAGCATGCCCCCTGATCTGGTACGGCTGTTAGTTTTCAACAGTACTAAAAAATCCACTAGAAAGCCACCATATAGTTTGCTTCTAAAATACTTCAGAATACAAGCTTTCAGCTTGTACAAGCTGAGGCTTTCTGCCTCTGCAGAGTTAATTCTGCTCTGTAGAAAAGACAGCTCTAGTTCTACCAAACTTTTTATTCATGTCTATGGCTTTTTAGGACAACACATGTTGATATCTCCCTATCTGCATGTATAAGCAGTTGCTTTGCTGAATCCACCATACAAAGGTTTCATATTTATGCAGATTTGAAAAGTCAAGAGTAGCAATCTGAGCAGAGATCACCTGAGCAGCGTAAGAGAAAGCTGGTTGGTATTTTCGTGGCAATAATTAAGTAGCACATTTGCTAAGTACACTGCTGCTGCACAAGAAACTGCAAGATGAAAATAGGTGGCCCAGTTTACTTACAGGTAGAAAGAATCATGTCTGGTTGTCCGCTTATATTCAAATGAAAATGCAAACCTCTCTTCATCAGTTGTGCCAGTAAAACAGCCCTAGCTGAGCTCTTCACTCTGATATGAAACATGGTAAACCACAAATACTCCTTGACCACACCTACCTATTTAAAAAAAAAAAAAAAGCCCCAAACAGACTAGATACTAATCTCACATCTGTTTAAAAAGAAAAAGAGTGAAAAAAGTGTCTGCTTTCTAGTATCAAACACACATTTTACAGGGAAAAAAAATTAAACTGTAATCAGAAGGGCTAAGTATTTCTTTAGAAAAAAAAGAAAAAATACAGTGGATGTAAATCACCGCATTTGGTTCTGTTCAGAACACACATTTGAATAAATTCAGTTATAATTAAAGAGGGAAGAAGGATCGAAGCTGCTGAAGGATGAGAGTGCTCATCCAGAAGAAATGATGGTGTGGTAGTTGAACCTGCTTTTGAAGACATCAGGAGAGTCAGCAAGACATCTGCCTCTAGAAGTGGTCTGATCCTTTCCAAAATTAACCACCTAAAGCTACATTCAACTGAAGAAAAAAAAAAAGCTTTCACCTAAAAACTAGGTGGCTCACAGTTCTTGGCATCCTAAGTAAGTATCAAACCCAATAGCAGGAATCCAGAAATTGTCTTCGGGTACTGGGAAGAGGCAGTCAAAGAGGTTAGATTCAGAGCACTCATCTCAATGAGGAAACCGCTGCTGGAAGTCAGCAGTTAGCATGTGTTTTACCATATAATTTAGTAATAAATACATCATTAGATGTCGTACTGAAGGACATGGTTTAGTGGGTAATAGGTGGGGGGGAAGACGGTTGGACTGGATAATCCTTGAGGTCTCTTCCAACCTTAATGATTATTGGTAAAAACTGGCTTAAGGTTCATTGGAAACTATCAATCTTCTGATTTTCCTGTGCTTTGTTTATGTTTTAAGGGAAACGACTTATTACTGTAGAATTCCTCATGACAGTGTCAAAAGTGTTGGCAATGAGATACCTCGCAGGGGTCTCCACTGAAAAACTGGGGTGCAAAGGAGCAGTTCGGGTCAGTTTACCTTAGGTCTCCCATGTTAATTTTTCTACTAGAGGTAGAAAACCCTAGATTTTTCCTCTTTAACAATACATGCAATTGGCAGTGATTGGGTAGTGGTTTGGACTCAAGACTGACAGGTTGATTTGCAGATGTGCAATAATCTTCTGAAATTTTGTCATTAAGAAAAAGAAAATAGCAACTTAAATATTTTCTGACAGCTCGTAACTTTTCAATGGAATGGTATGAGAAAAGGAAAACATTCCTTCCAAGAAACAAGAGGCTTCCTCCTTTTGAGCATAAAGGTTTAGGCAAAGCATCTCCAGAACTGATTACAGAAATACTCAAATGTGGCAATGATGGAATGTACTAAGCTCACTATAGTTACCTTAAATAACTTGATTAGAAATAAACTTCACCATACTCCTCTCTGTCTACTTGCAAAAAACCAAAACCAGGTTTTGTGCAATCTATTTTCTACTACATGTGGCACAAGGGCACCAGCATAAAAAAGAAAAAGAAAATGTGTAATAGTTACTCAGGAGGTGGCTACAGCAAAACTGAAATGCAAATACTACTTACATCCCTTGGTACAGTCAGGTTAATTGAAACAAGCTTCAGTAAGGCTGTGGAGACATTAGCCTCTAGCAGAGGGGAAGGGCATTGTCATGGTTTTACTCCATCTGGCAGCTGAACACCATGCAGCCACTTGCTCACTCCCCCACATCGGGATGGGAGAGAGAATCCGAAGAGTGAAAGTGAGAAAACACATGGGTTGAGATACAGACAGTTTAATAGGTAAAGCAAAAGCCACGCACAAAAACAAAGCAAAACCAGGAATTCATTCCCCACTCCCCACGGCAGGCAGGGGTTCAGCCATCCCCAGGACAGCAGGGCTCCNCCGGCGGGGCGGTGCAAGAAGCAGAAAAGGCCTTGGCTCTGTGCAAGCATCGCCCAACAACAGCAAAAACATCTCCACTATCAACGCTGCTTCCAAATCCAAAACACAGCCCCGTACTGGCTACTACGAAGAACATTAACTCTCTCTCAGCTGAGACCAGGACAGGAATGTAGTTTCTAGAGAGAGTTCAGGCATTTCTACACTGAACATTTCACCATGGCCAAACTCATTTAAATATATATTCACACTACTAAATATATTTAGTATAGAATGTGTATACACACATATATACACACACACACAGACTATCATAACATCATATTCACGTGAACAATGAGTTTGGCTTAACACACTGACAGGAAATTACTGGCAACAAATTAGTTGGTTCCAAACAATAGTCAACATTCCCTTTATTTACACACAGCTGTAGTATGACATTTTCTGTAAACAGAAAGGTTAGATCACTGTACACACAGATGACAGACAGAAAGAGAAGCCCTCCTTAAACACACTTGAGAGCGTACTTTGTTTTACAACCCCATGTATCGACTTGTGCATGTAAGAGAAGGTAGGACAAACCTGTGTTTGAAAATTTCAAGAGGAAAATGCTTTATATAAATAAATGCATGGAATTATATATTTACAATACATACAGCATATAAATTATTTTATAATTAATCCAAAACAAGGTACTATTGTACACTGACAGCCAGTTTTGCTGAATCTTGGACTTATTTTTCATGAGTAACATCAAGACTAACCATGGGAGGTCTCTGGTTGACCAAACAGCCTAGAATAGCTTGGGGCATATCACAGCTCAGTTCTGAAGCAAAGCTTTGAGCGTTACACTAAACTGAAGACTGTGCTGTGAAAGAGGCACATTTTATGTTCTTGATGTGTCACAAAACAGCCATCAACCAAAAAAAATACTGTTTCTGAAGAATCTCTAGAAACATTTCAACGTCAGTAAATGTCCACTTACAGATTCCTTCAATTTTCAAGCATGCGAATCACTACTCACACTACTGCCTGTGTAAAGAGAAACTCAGTAACATGGACTGTATGTACATGAACCCAACCCAGTAAATGCAAATTACGCTCCTGGGCTTTGGCCACATTCTCTCTCTTCCTCCATAAAGAGCTCAACTTGCCAGCTACGCAATGTTGACTTTTCAGAGAAAGAGAGAGGCTGCTAGTATTGCTAAAGATACTGTGCTCATTTCCCAACGTCATATAAAACTCTCCTTTGCTGGAGTGGATCAGGTGTAACAGGTTCCCTGTGCTGTTTAGCAGCATCCAGCAGCTTACAGGATCAAGCCTTTAAGAAGAAATGGAGGAGCCATGTCTGTGGAAAGTGGCTTCTCTCCTGTACTTGTGCTGCTGTTGTCTTTTTTCAGAAAGCATCTTCACCCTCTGCAATGTCAATGATTGTGTGAAGCAAATCTTCAAAAGTTGGGCGTCCCTCTGGTTTCTAAAAATAAAAGCACACAGCTGTGATCAGAAAGCAGCAAAGTTGTGTTGATTTTGATAAAATATTGGTCTTGAAATCATTCTGCAGCAATGAATTTACTGTTTCATTAGACATGACAAAATATTTCCTTGTACGTATTCTAGATGTGTTGCTTAATCTCAGTAAGCGCCACCTTTATTTTTACATGCTTTGAGAAAGCATAACTAGGTGTTGCTGGACTACACTCTTCACCTAATTCATTATTTTGCATAGTGCTACAATTTTTCATTTTTCTTCCCCATCCCCCCCTCCCCCAGTGAATTGCTCCAATCAATGCACATTTTACATGTTTTGAGTGTCATTCCCTGAAGCCTCTTACTTTAACATCATTTTGTGGACTGTGTCATAGGCTTATGCAATGGCATCCTTCATCTACTCTATTTTCTACAGAGTTCCTTATGTGTCATAACATCCTGTTTGTTTTGTTTAATTACAGCAATACACTGTGGTAGTCCCTTCACTGACATTGCTGACAGTAATTTAGCATCTTCTGAATGTCTGAGTAACTTGCACTTTTCCTCCATTTATCAGCCTTTTTATATTTGTATCACCTGATGAATTTTGAAGCCTCAGTATTCACTTCCCTCTACAAATAATTTAAGTTTATTAAATTAGGACTGAGATGCCTACAGCTAATCATATTTTATGACAAATATTGACAGTATCAGCCATTACTTGTGTCCTGTTTGCGATTCACAGAGATTCTTTCTCTCTCTCGTGAGACTACGTAGATTTTAGTTAATAACCCCGATGAAATCAATACATTTTTAATCAACTCATTGATGTTCATATAAATCCTATAAATACCTATTAATATTCAGAGCAACAAGTAACTTATCATTATCTTCCAGGTAATTTATTATTCCATTTTAGTGATCATTTCAAGCAGGTTACCACACACAAACAAAATTGAATGATCTGTGGTTTCATGGCTCCTGTCAATAGCCTTTTTGAATTAAGACACGTATTTGTCCTTCTGCGGCCCTCCAGGGCACTGTTGGCTTTATGCAGAAAAAATACATTAAAACAACTGCTTTGTAAGTTTCAGATCTCCACCAGTTGGTTTGATGACTATTTGGTCTCTGTTCCAGCACCTTCTCCTCCAAGACAAGCATCAGACATTATTTTATCTTTATAACTGGAAAAGAGCAATCTTCCCCCAAAACCTTCTGTGGCAAAGACTAACTCAAAATAAATCATGTAGCTCTTGACAATCTTTGTTTCCTCGATTGCTCTCTCAAAATTAAAGGCATCTCATGAAATGCACCTATCCTGTTACAGGCTTTCTGCTTTAATACTATAAAAATTGTTTTACACTGATTTAGTTGATAAAGTATTAAATTTAGTGTCTGCTGCCCCTTTGATCTCTGTGAAAATTGTACTGTCAGTTTCTTTCTGGATTAGAAGGAGTAATAGTACAGTGTGTATTTTTATGTATCTTTATAAATCTTGAAATTTATATTCAGATTCAACTGCAAGTTAATCTATATTTCCTATATATAGACAGGTAATGAAGTATTCCTTTAAAAACATTTTTGGTCATTCTAGCATGTTTCTGTAAAAATAATAAACTGAGGCAATATAAATCAGATTCTCCACCTCTGGGACATTCTAAGTGACTTTTATCTTTTTTTGCTAGCAGTATTTGTACGCTGATCTAATCATGACCAGCACAGATTCAGCAATTATTTCATTGTGTTACTAAATGCCTTTGCATAATTAATCCAACAGTCCATTTATTTCATAGACATTTCCTCGGTGTTATTTCATTTCACAGTTTGAGTTCAGCTGGAGATGGGGAGATCTTGGTCTTAGCAATAAACACATGAATAGCTGAGAGCTGCATACAGTCAGAACGCTGCAATTGGGATTAATTGCTTGTGCTAGATCAATCTGGTTTTTGACTCAAAGACAGAAAAATATAAAGTATATACCTCCTGCCAGCACATCATCATCATTTCGTACACCGGCTTACAGGCTAGTTTGGGCCGATACAAACGATGTCCTTGGCTAACCATCGTTACCACTTCATAGTTGGAGCTTTTTTCAAAGGGCATTTTCCCTTCTGTAAAGACTTCCCACATTAAAACGCCTAAAATCAGAAAAGAAACATTAAGAAAATCAGCAAATAACTTCTTATTGAGAGCCCTGGCCTCAGGATTTGATAGATAAATAGTCCGAGATCCATTATCTAGGAAGTGTTCACATGTATCATCGCTGAAAATATCTTCTTTATTAACACCCGTGCTACTAGAATAGCAGTTCTAAAGGTCTTTGTGGAATTTTTTACACAAGTATAAAACCATGGCAAAAGATTTCTCTGAGCTTCTTCTCAGATATCTGAATCCTTCCCAATAATTGGAGCTTAACTGCTATTGATAAAATGTAAAAATAGCACTGTCCTCCAACAATGAACATCTTACCGAACGACCAGACATCTGACTTGCTGCTGAATCGGCTATAATTAAAGACTTCGGGGGGGCACCATTTCACAGGGAATTTAGCCCCTGAGGAGCTTGTGTATTGATCATCAAGGACATACCTAAAAAACCCAAACATGACATCCTTCAGTCAGCCTCCAAGTCTGCAAATTATACTTCAGATTTACATTCGAATATTGAAGCTCATATTGCCACCTAATGGCCATGACTGTTAGCATCACACAATAAAAATAGCTTCTCTGGGGTAGCGCTAATGTTTCAGTCAAGACGAAGGTCATTTTTCTTATGACCTCAGTCTTCACTTGTGATTATCAGCATTACAACACAGGTCTAGGCCACCTGCAAGTTAAATGTCTGTATTATGAGATAAAATGATGTAAAGCATAAATTTCTTGCTCTGTTTCTCACCAGTCAGTCTGAATTCAGATGTCAGGGGACATGCAAGCTCAGTAGGACAGAAAGGTGGCAAAAGCCAAGAAGAGCATGGTCAAACCATGGTGCTTTAACACCTTCCTTGTAGGTGCTGCTCCCCACCCCCCGTCTCACCCGTATATCACCCATCTGACATAGCACCCCCAGGAGCTCACAAAAGCAGGAAACTAACCCCTCTCCAGGCCTGAGCACCTCCCAGAACTTTGGCTAGCAAGATGCAACTCTGAACCATCTACCCCAGAAGTTCTCAAATTCACTGAACAGCCTCCTTCTATAATTTATTTATCAAAATACAGATTAACGACTATTATCTCTGCAGAGTGCGCTCTGCTGTCTGAGACACAAGCTCTAATATGCCTCCGGCATCACTAGAAGATTAAGATTTCTAAGATTTTCACAGATGTTGCAGAAAGTTGCAAATAGAAGACTGGTCACATCAAGTCAGTTCAAAGCCAGGCCCCTCATGGTAATCATTATATTTCTGTTCTTCTAAACTGCCTAGTTTTGATTTTCCAGAATTAAAATGAGTAAGGAAATCAACACATGACCACAGAACGAACAAACCTTAGAGGCACTGGAGAAAAATCACTAAAAGGATGTTCCCTAGGGAGGTCAAAAAAGATCATCTTTGCCTGTAATTTTGCTGGACACATGTTGTCTTATGGCTAAGTACAAGGGTTAGGTGAATTTTCCTAAATCCCCAAAAATGTGTTTGCACACTCAGCTGTACCTTGTCATTCCAAAATCTGACACTTTGACCACTCCTGAGTCGCTCACCAAGCAGTTCCTGGCTGCCTGCAAAGAGAACAGTTACATTTGGATGAAAAACTTGCAGCCTCTTGCAGACAAATTACAACAGTTTAATGAGGACTTTATCCTCATTGCTGAGCAAGCTCACCAATTTACCAAGTTCAGTGGCGTACTCTCATGGTACACATGCATTTGCTCTTGATATTACTGTTTTGACAACCAAACCATTTTGTAAAAAAAATCACCGGAAAAAATTATCATCTCAAGGGATTCATGTGTGAGGAAAAGGCCCCAATACAGAACAAAGATACGCCATCATTCCAGTGCAAATAGCTATTCACTTTTTATTAAAAAAAATCAGAGATTTTATTTAATTTTCTTGGGGGGAGAGACAAACCTCTCACATCTTTCTGCACAGGGCAATTTTAGAGATTTGATTAGACCTTAAAGGGCCAACTTCAACCACCTGTAATTTCCTGCAAGAGCAAAAGCTGTTATTTACAAACAGGCTGTTTCAAAAAGGAATAGGTAAATTCAAAGACAAAAATTTCAAAAAAGAGGAGTGTACTGCCTAATGGGATGTTACCAGGTCTCTGTGGATAAAGCTGTTTCTCTCCAGGTACTCCATTCCCTCACATACATCTTGGCACATAGTGAGCAGGACATCTTTACTCAAAACTCCTCGTTTTTGTCTCAGGTAATTGAGAAGGCAGCCATGCTCCATGAACTCTGTCACGATGTAAATAGGCCTCTGTTGTGTGCACACACCATAAAGCTGAACTAATTTAGGATGCGTTAGCTTCCTGAAAAGATTGAGATCATGTCGTTATTACTTCCTCCACCCAGTGCTAGCTCTCCACCCCACAAAACTGCAAAAATACCACCTGCCTGAAGCATTTTATTTACAATCAGTAAACAGCATCAGAGGCCTAGAACTGGAAGGAAAAGTACAAGCACACAACTCACATCATTACTTTAGCTTCTTCAATGAAATCCTCTTCATACATCGCACCTTCCCGGATTGCCTTGATGGCCACTTTATACTGCGCCCTCCATTTCCCAAGGCGCACTACGCCAAAGAGACCGCTCCCCAGTTCTCTCATGAAGGTCAGTTCTGAGGGATTAATTTCCCATTTCTCTATAAAACAAAACAAATGAGAACCTGTGACTGCTGTTCTAGGGACCATACCAAACTGGTAGGTGATAGGGAGGAGGAAAGGGGAACACATTACTAGCGAATCAGGGAACATAGGGAGAAAATGTCTTAACTGGAAAATGGTTACATTCCTATATCTCACAAAACAAACTTTTAGCTGGACATATCCTTTAAGCAGCTCCTGAACAACACAGAAGGCAGAACTTAAACTTTCCCGAAGCCAGGAATACATACTGCTATTAGCAGACTTCATCTCAACAAGCTGCCATCATCGGAAGTTGTGCCAGTGTGTAGCAGCTGCTGACGTCACTTGATGTGCCATGCTTAAAACAAGTTAGTCCAAACTTAAAGAACGGTAATCCCTCCACAAAGATCAAAAGAACCAAGGTTGAGTCAGAAGTCTAGAGGCTTCTGAAGGAGCCAAGGGAACAGTTCTTTACTTTGGAAGAGCTCAAAGCGTCCACAAAAGCATGGGGAGGATGCTGAATTCCCCTGGAGCACTGGCAGCACCTTCTGCCTCTCCACAGTTAGTACAAAATTAGGTCTTTCCAAACTTTTTCAAAAATACTGTTTCAACTTACATGTATCAAGTCATTAGAAAAGCTATATGCAGATTAATATAACACGCAATTACCATAGCTGAATCCTGCCGTCGTCGGTGCGGTCGTTTTCTTTGGGGTCACTGGGTAACGCAGCCTGGTGACAAGACCTGATGTTCAAAGATAATTCAAGAGAGACAGCTTACTTCTGAAGCAGTGCCAGGCAGCCACTTGTTCACTGCAGACTGCAACACTGATTAACAATAAGCTTATTATACACAGCTTTGACCGTATTTTCTGCTATTGTGTTGTTTTGACTACTCCAAGTGGCTACGAGAGGTACACAAGAGCATCTAACTTGCTGCTGCCTCTTTACTGGTGAGAGATGGATATAGATCTATGCATCCATGTTTGTGCTTTACAGTTATGCTGGCACCAACAAAGGCTGAGGACCCCTTTCAGATCAGGAAGATTATCTAAAACGTATACTCTCAACGTTACTTTTGATTATTTGTTTCACACATATAAATCCCAGCAGTTTCACATGAAGATTTTACCTCTACAAAATAAATGTTGCATGCTAGCTGTATATTCTCCTAAAATCTTGTCAGAACTCAATACGCTGCAATTGCAATGAAGCAATTAAAAAACAAGTAGTAAAATCAGTTATAATAAACAAAAATCAGGATTACATTTTGGAGCATATTTTCCAGAAAGGCATTTTCCAGAATATCGTCAGGAAATGCCAGATCATCTGAATTAAATATAAACATCTGGAAAATATTGATCATGAGAGAAATTTATGCAGAGACTGGACTTGAAAAAATATATTATATTAGCATCTGTGCCTTGAACCTGATTCCTAAACTCTCCCCATCCCATCATACAATGGGTGGACGCCAACATCAGCCACCAGCTATAGATCTGAAGTGTCTAACCTTTACAAAGGCTCATCTTTAGGGATTTCCCAAACAACACATTACTGTTCTCCTCATCTGTTTGCTATACGGGAAGATTAGATCATTTTAAGCAGTGGTGACCCCCAGGTAAAAAGCTAGTGCCTGGAGAGTACTATGGGGAAGTACCATCCATATCCGTCTGCTGTGGGTTGCAGGCAGCTTCACAGCATGGAGCTAGAGAAATTATTTTTCCTGACTTGATATGGCTGTTCTGTTACTCTAGAGACAGGAACATGTTTATATTTTTTATATATAATTTACATAAACCCTTTGAAACGACTGCCTGTATAGAAAAATGTGAAAGCGCAGTGTCTCATGACTTCCCTGACAAAGAAGGCTCTACGAAAACCTAAAAATTTTGATTAAAACCCTAAAATGCCTCACACTCCTGTTCAAATCAACCCTTAAGTGACAGAAAAAAAAGTCCAGTTCATCTACCTGCGGCATTATGTTTATGATACTCAATTATTTCTGGAATGGAGTTAAAGAGATGTTTTTCTGCGAGGTAGTACTGCTTCGGTGATGTCACGGTTTCTTTTATATGGTAGTGTCTTATTGCTGATGAGCCTTCTCTAGAAAAACAACAACAACAACAACAACAACTAGTAATAATACTGTCATTTGTTCTGATTTTAAGAAGAGCACATTGACTAGGAAAAGGAAACAGAGAGGGCCAGATTGGGTGCTCAATGTCAGCTTCAGGCAGGAAGTTTGAATGTCAAAGATTCCAAGTCGGTGCTCAGACCAAGTTGCAGATTAACCCATATAGGTTAATTTTCAGTCCAGTGACCTCCCCAGTCCAGTTCTCCATACACTGATGCGAATACTTGGGCTGGCAGGAGGGAAGAGACCAAAACAGGGTGGGGAAAGTGAGGCCTCCTTCTTTGAGTGGCAGTTCAGGTCTACCCTGGATTAAAGCCAACACGACCTAATCATAGAGTCGAGAAGCTCATTTTAGTCACCCGTCTTTCCTATCACAGCACCCCTCATTTCTTTGTTGAGCTCTCTTCTGGGCCTTCCTCCACTCCATGGGTTTGGAGACAGATGCAAATGGATTCAGATGAGACAAGGTGTGCAGAGCAGCCACAGAAACTCACCCTCCAAATTTTGTATAAAGGGAAACCGTATACAGGCCAGGCTGACTTGAGTCTCTCACCACAAAACCACCTTCTTTATCCTAAAATGCAAGCACATTGACAGCATTGTACAAGCAGTTTTAAGTTGCAAGTCTCTTCTACTCGTTCTGTGATTTGTGCATGTCAAAATTAGCATTTGCTTTAATGAAAGAACCTACTTTACGTGAATTTCATGGTTAATACTCAAGGCTGCTGTACTTACCTCATTTCTGAGGAGCTGCTCTGCCTTACTTCTGTTCAGGTTTCTGCTGTACCACCTACAACACAACATCAGTAGTTAAAACTTCTCAAAAGTGCATGATTTCTGTAAGATGCTGAAAGTATTACAAATCTACAGATTCAATAATTTTATGATAAATGAAGGTCAACAACTGAGTTTTAGTTAATGTACATAAGTCAATTTCTATTACATTGAGCAACTAACCCATAAAAACACCCTGAAACAAACCCAGTGAGATCCCACAGAAGTCAATAAAGTTCAGGTAATGGAACTAATTTTTCAGGAAAAACACTTCACAGACACGCACTGGCTGGTGGCAGCAGTTGCTCTGAAGAGCAGCCCGAGGGCAGGCTGACAGCCCCAGGGAAGCAGCTGCCTGCACGTAGGCTGCTATTTCATTCAATAACTTCATGGTTCTGATTTTTCAGGGAGGACCCACCTATCAAAGAGGAGGTCAAAAGTGAATTAAACGTCATGGTTGCACATTCCTAAGCTCAGTGCTGCACAGGCAAGTGAAAACAGCCACAGAAGCACCAACATTTCAGCCAGCTGCAGCAAATAACATAAGAAAGAAACATGCGGCTCAAATGGTGTGGTGCAATCATTTTAAGCTATGCTGTCATGGCAGTAACTGAGCAGGGAAGTGGCACAGCAGCCTTTAATCAGGTTCTGCTGTTCCGGAGATAGTGGTCTCCTGCAGTTGGTAGGTGACCTGTAATCTTCCCTGGAGGGCACAGTGACTCAGAATTACAGCCCCAAGGTGGTAAGGCACAAAGTGGCTGGGCCAGATAAGGCAGCCCAGTTTCTTCCTTCCCTTGCTGGCAGCCCTGCAGCCCAGCCCAGAGCAGGGCAGCACTCTCAAGAGCCTCAAAGATGAGAGAGAGCAACAAAGAACAAGTAATTTCCTCTAGTAAAGCTGTGGGCAAAATCCCAGAAGTTCTACCTTCTGCCAAAATACAGGAGAAGGAGCCATATGTAGAGTTCTGGAGTTGCTAATGTGGTTTTGTAAACTGGTTGTAATTATTATCACCTTATGTATCCATTTCATCTAAAAGTCATGAAAAACGTCTTAAATTCTCAAGCACAACAGTTTATGTTGTACTGAAATTTGAATACTAACAAGATGCTTAGAGCCTACAGTGTTAAATTTTATCCTGATGTTCTTGAGTACCCCATAATTAAACATCAACTAGAAAAAGTCTATGTAAAAAACCTATACTTTTATACCTGCTAAGTTACATCCATACTCTGAGACTTAAAATTCATTGAGTGATATATTTTCTTGAAAATCAGAGTTGCTTTCCAAAATCTGACCTGTTATGTTTACTTTAAATGATTTCCACTGTTTTCTACTCTACTATCTTGCCACCACACACTTTGGATAAACATGTCACTTAATACTAGATATTTAAAAACCAAAACACATTTAGCACACTTGTAATGGGTAAATTTCGTTTAAAGCTTCTCTTTGTCTATCAGACAATTGGTAGGGTTGTTGGTTTTTTGCTATAATAGTAATAACCTAAAAACTACATGCTTGACAGCCATCTCACTGGCTTGACTCTACACTATAAATCACAGCAAAATCAACAAGCAGAATCAGAACAAATATATGCCTACTTCAAATATTTAAGTTTCATTGGAGATCATTGCTATTGTACGTAAATAATTGCTTTCAAAACTTTAGAAATGCATTGTCATTCTTAAAGCGTAAGTTTCATTTTACGATCTTCCAGATTTTAATTGAAATATTCACTTACTCATATTGATCAAGGTTGTTGGACTTCTTCCCTGTTACGTAGTTGCTTGGAATATATCCTTGTTTTCTAAAAACATATGTAATATATAATCTGAGTGAAAACATGTAGAATTGCATGCCTAGAAGGCTGTGTTTCATATTGCTAATTACCAGAGGTCCCTCCCCGGCATTTATTTATTACTGACTCACCCGCACTACTGCTGATTATACCGAAACTAATTTTCCACATCAACATTTCTACACCAACTTTCACTGCACCTAGAGAACTGTTCAAGAAAAGCAGCAAAAGGGGTGAAGAAGATTAACCCTCTGCTGCTCTGTCACTTCTGTGCTCGGAGGTCCCAGCCAGCCACTGGAAATACATTTGGAGTCTGCCATGGCCTGATAACTCACAATTACCCCAAGTACCCGTTGGGAACAGGAACCCGATAAATAGTGAAATATGGAAACTTTCACCCTTTAAAACCACAGGGAAACATTTTAATCTGGGGAATGTAAAGTTGTAGTCATTAAGGCATCTCTCCCTGCAACTCAGTCTCAACTCATTCAGAGATTGCCCCTAATGATCTAGCTATTAAATAAGATGATGACTATTCAAGTCTGGAAGTCAGAGCCTACCAAGCTGAGTGTTAACCATATTGCTCCTTAATGAGCCATTCCCCAGGGAAGCAGCAGCACTGTACCAGTCTAGGAAGATTCTGCAGGCTGGCTGATGCTTTAATTGGGAAACTGTGAAGTCTGACAGGAAATATAATTGTAAAAGCTTCCAATTCTGCAACCATCTTTGCACTCAGACCTCACCATCTACTGAGAACTGCACTTTTAAAAATTGGTTTCCATGTGAGAATAAAGATCTGGATAAGGTTTCAGGGCTGGAGTCCAAAGTGAATCTAATACAGTTATTTGGTGACATATAGTCAATATCAACTACTAAAACATGGAAATAGCCTTATTAACTTCATAACAAAAAATAAGGAACTCATGTTTACCCATATTTGTCTCTTGCCTTCCACCAGTGAAGATCGTTCTTCTCGATCACCATATATTCTTCACCTTTCTCTAATCTTAAATCATGATGCTCTGTAGGCTCAAAGTCATACATTGCTACCACTATCTCCTCCTCTTCACTGCCATTTTCTTCAACTGGAGGAACAGGTGGCGGAGGCCTTCGCTGAAAACAATCCAACATGATCATGGGTCCACTCTGCTGTGCTCCACCCCACCCTTACCATGACACCAGTGCAAACCAGCCAAGCATCCTGGAGGCAAAAGCTGGGCTAGTTCTGGGTTGCGTCAGGAACAAGCTGCAGTGGCCCGGTGGGGCAGCTAGGCACATGGAGAATTATCAACGCAGGTGCTACCCATGGGGGCTGGCTCATGCTGCAGCTGCTTGTGAAGGACAGCGCTAGCTGGAATTTGCTTTTCAACCCCCTCTCCCACCAGCAGCTCAGATACAGCTAATAGGCACCGCTCAATTTCAATGAGATTTTCTCCAGCCTGGGCTTGAGATAGAGCATGATGCCCATTGACGCATACACAAACAGACCTTTGCTGTAGGATGTGGAAAGAACCACAGGAAATCTAAACACCATCTCAAAACCCAACGATTATCTATTCAATATTTTAAATGCACTACCTACCATACTTTTTTCTGGCATTGGCGAGGGCAATCTCCTTACACCTAGAAACAGAGCATAGGAAAGGATCTGTGTCTATCCATTTAGCTATAAATTTAGAAACTGAATAAATTTAAATTTTGGATAAGGTTTTAATATCTTAGCCTTCAGGACAGTTTATTAAGTCAAAAAGCAAAGATGGCTCCAGCTAAGCATTAGGAAAACATTGATTAAATATTCTTGTAAAAAAATCCTAAATCAGATGGCAGGCTACATTCACCACAGGACTTGGCAATATCTGTGCCACATCTGAGGGTGCCATGCAGAGATCCCTGAATCAGCCCCCAGATGCAGAAATATAATAAATAAAAGAGAGAGAGATAAAAAAAGACACATAAAAAGGAAGCAGTGTTCTTGTCACGAGGATAACCTAAAGGGCTGTTCCTATCAACATCTGCTCTTCTAAAAAAACAATACTCCCCCTAACCCTTGCTTCACTAAATAGGACATGTTGTATTTTTTTTATTCCCTTAGGTTCAAGAACGTTTTTCTGCTGTGCTGCTTTCCTGTCCCTCCCCACCACTGCCTCCTCCTTCAAAGGTTGAACTGTGTGTCAGGTTTTACACCTTCCTGACAAATAAGGCTGACCAGGAGCCAGTGTTTATTGTTCAAGTCTTAACACAACTAAATCCACAGGTCCCCATCATTACCATTTAAGGCCCTGACGTAGGAAACCATTCAAGCACCACTGATTTCACTGGGAGGTAAGCAATGGCTCAGTTTCTTTGAAATTTCCTTAATTCGAGGAATTTTCCTTAAATTGAGGACTAAATAATTACTTATGTAGGACAATACTTAAATATCTTCATGTAGGACAATATGACAGTGAGGATCACCCTTGCACATCGTTGCATGCTACAGCACCCACTGGGTGCTGGAAGAAGCAGATACCTGCGGAAGGCATGGTTGATCCAGGTTCAGCATATGGACCTCTACAAAACCTCTAAGAAAATTCAGTCCTGTGTCTGCAAATACATTAAGCCTTTTTGCATCATTTTTGCACTGACGTAGAAACACCAAATGCCACACAGTTGTTATTCTTTTATAAGGGTATGTAGAAGTTATTTATTCAAACTGAAGAGCTGGCAAGGATTTCTAGCTGAATCTTTTTCACCATCAGATTTGAGGTAAACACTTGGTCAACTAAATTTCAGATGAAAAAAACTAAGTGAAAAATAAATTCAGCAACCTCAGTGATTCCTCTCAGATTTTTCTAAACAGGACTGTTTTGGAAGGACAATTCACTTTTTTCCACAAAACGCTTGGAAATGAAACAAACATTTTGATTTACTTAAGGCACAGCATCAAGCTTACAGCCTGGCCTGTTAGTTTGCCTAATATCTAGAGCATTCAGGTGTTATTACAGGTTTATATAAAAACCCACAGAAAAATATGTTTTCATATGAAGCTGCTTCGGCATATGTACTTACTGTTTTCAAAAAGATTGTATTTTTCACAGCCAGGTGCTAATTTTTCTGTCTGTCTGCAGCACTGATAAATTCCCTCCGTCCAGAATTTAGGATGATATTTTACCATTATATTGCTGTTGTTCTTTATTTCTACAAGAAGAAAGAGAGCATATATTGAAAGATTTAAAAAAAATTCTGCAAGAGAACCATTTTTAATAATTACTACAATATCTTTAACAAGAGGCATAATCTTCGTTTGTTCTTACTTCAGCATTGCTTCTCTTAAGGACTTTCTTGCAAGTTCTCAAGAGGTGACACAACAATAGCAGAGGACATTTTTAGGATAATAAGCAATGTTATTCCAGAAGAGTGCTATGCTCCCTGCCCAAACCTGCCACCCCAGCAGGGGTGGGCATTCGGTGCATCCATAAAAGGAGACCCAGGCACCCACCTGCACCATGTGAAGCAGTCAGGCAGCTGTGAAGGCCCTGGGGTGTCTGCTTGCCCCTTTTCTTTTTATTACTGCTGCATGGGACTCAATTTCCTCTACAAATAGTTTTCTGGTGGGAAAGACAGCTGACTTTTATTGCTACTTCATTACATGATTGCCTGTGTTTGGTCTGAAAGGCTCCTTACCCCCATCCTATGGGCTTACTGACTTCCAAGGTTTATTCCTTGCCCTGCAGTCCCCAGCCCAGGAATTATTTCTTATTCCTTTATAAAGCATCTGCAATTAATGTGAATATTTGATGGTGGCAGATAGCATTAAGAGGTTCTTAACAGAAAAAAAGATTTTTACTCACTCCGATAGCATTAATCAGATCGCACCTCAGTGGAGATGCTTCCTATCATTTTACATCGGTTTAAGGCCTGCAGTGTTGTCTAGCTACATGCAAAACTTTTGAGCGATGCCATTAACTACCTTGGATAAGTTTTTTTGATGATTTACACACTTTGCAAAAGCATAGAGTCCAACTCTGATTGCAGCTGGACTTCATAAATCAAATTAAATCAGTTTGGCTGTTCGATACTCCCAGGGCCCACTATCACAGGCTGTGTATGCAAACAATGAGCTGGTCCAATAAAAATAAAAATCAGTGGATACATGCAATAGGAGCTTTACCACTTTTTTCTAGCTTGCTGTGGGTTGACGCCAGCCAGCAGCTAAGCAGCCACACAGCCACTCATCTGCTCCCCCCACCCAGCAGGACAAAGGAAAAGAATAGAAAGGGCAAGAGGAGAACAGTTGTGGCTTGAGATAAAAACAATTTAATAACCAAAGAAAAAACCCGAAACTGATGTAAAAGCAATCGCTCACCATCTCCCACAAAGCAGACTGATGTCCGGCCACTCTATTAACAATGGCCAATAAGGAAGCCAAAAAAACCCCAAGTCTCATCTTCATCTGCCCCAGTTTTTATTACCGAGCATGACACTCTATGGCCTAGAATATCCCTTTGGTCAGTCCAGGTCCACTGTCCCGTCTGTGTCACCCCCCAGCAGCAACTAACACACTGCTGTGTTCTCCACACTGTTTTGGTGACAAATCCTTAACACAGTACACCAAGTGATCTCCATCCCTGCCAGACAGCTCAAGTAAAGGTATGTACATAGATCAGACGTTAAGTGCGAACAGTTTCCATTACCTTCTTTCAGATTCCTCACCCACTGATCCCGGCTTTGTGCACTTGGTGCAAAAATATAAAGCGTGTTAGCATCATACACAACCTGGAGGAGGGGGGAAAAAAAAAGGAAATAATCAAAACACATTCACCTGGTGATACTAATTTATTACTCCTCAGGAAATAGAGGAAACTGAAAACAAATGACTGACATTTAGCAAAATTAGCCTACTCAGGCACAAAATGCAGAAACTGGGAAAAGGTTATTGGGGTTTACTATTTATATAGGATGCTTTCAGTAGAATAAGTAAAGAGTTCGTAATGGAACATCATCTTAAGAGTATTCCTTAAAAATGTTTATTTCACGCTTTGCTTTGTTCATTCTTCACAGTGTGTTTTCTAAAAACAGTTCAATTGCTAAAGCTATTTCATAATCACAGATCCTTTGTTCCCAGCCATTTTTTAACTCCTTATGATTCTGTACTGCTCTGGGGTGATTCCTGCCTTCTTTTTCTTCACTGCTTGTACTGGTGGAAAGCAAGTATTGCCCCCCTTCTCTCTAACCATTCCATCTGTCGTAAGCAGGCACATCTTCCAACCTCCCAAATCTAAACATTTCTTTTTCCCCTTTAAGCACAGTATCTTCTGTGTTTCTTTCCATTAAGTTCACAATGGAAGAAAATGCACTAAGTTTCATTGTAATTTTCTTATTCTTATATAATTTTTTAATGGTAATTTATTTTAGTGTGAAAGAATGAAGACAGGGAAAATGGGCTGCCAGCTAACCTGTTTTGGAGGAAGACAAGGAGAAGGCACTTTCCAGGCAAAGCCCAAGCAGAGAGTACGGGGAAAAGAAAAAGATGGACTGTATGAGTCACAACTGCCAAAGGAGGGGACTGCAAGGGGAGCAGAGCTTGCTGGGATGGTTTTTAATCATTGATCCTGAACCATCTCCCACACAGCCCCAGAGCATCATCCCATGGGCTCAGTATTTAGAACTGACAGTCATTTCAAGCAAGTTACATCCATACGACTTGGTGCTGTTGAAAAGAGCACTGTAATTTATGTATTTTATATAAAATGAACATACCTGAAATGGATATTTATTTTGACAGGGAATAATACCATCACTTTTTACAACTTCTACGCATTTAATCCTTGAAATATCCACAGATCCTTTTCTGTACTTTTTCTATAAGAGAAAAACAAAACAACAAAAAAGTAAAATAACAAATTTATTTATTTTCTCTTTTATTTTCTCTTTTTTTCAGCAGAACTTCTTGATTTCCTTTCAACTTATGACACCAATGTTGCTTTAACTGCAGAAGTAATTAAAAATTAGTAGAGAGGGTATAAAGATCTACACTGGTGAAAGTGCACAGAGTACAGCATAATTGCTGAGTTGAAAGTACCACTTCTTTCTACATAAAGTTTCCAATCAGTTGTAATCGTAGGTTTAATCATCTGTACTCAAGTTCTTTTTTGTAAAGAACAGTAGAAAGAAGGCTTCCCCCTCACTGATCTTAAATTACGATTAAAACCGGTGGGGGAAATAAGTGCCAATGCATCACCTCATCTGCTCTCCCACTCTGTCACTGAAGTGCTCCCACCATTTTGCCGCTACTGCTGTGTTTCACGAAGTTTCCAGAAAAACTGGGGTGCTGCTCAAGCAACACAAGCTGATGCTGAGGCAGATAGCAAAAGATGGGGGTGAAACCTACCCCAAGCTGGGGTCTGTGTTGAAGGAACTTCTTTAACGAAGGCTAGCAGAAGCCTGGAAGAAGCAAAGTCAAAAGCAGACATCTGAGAAGATGTTAATTATGACTATTTCAAAGGCAAGGAGTGCCCATGGTGCTCAGCAGGCGCTACCCAAAGTAACAACCCATGGAAATACAGTAGTAGTTCAACTCTCCAAAGAGGAAGCTCCTTGAAAGAACAGATGACAACAGGAAGCAGTGTGTAGTGGGCTTGAGTCTACTTGTTAAAGCAACAGGTACTAACAGTGAAGTCCACACACAAGCAAACCTTTTTAAGGTAGCTGCTTTGAAAGGAATTGATTGAAACCATTTTCCCTTGAAGAGGACTTTCTACTGGGATTCAGAACAAAAAAAATGGTAGCAGTTCATGGCTGGTCCTGAATTAATCCATGTCAAAAATCTTGACTTGCCAAGCACACCCAGAGTGCAGCTTATGAAAGATGGACACTGTTCACACAATGTAGAAATAATTAGTAATTACTGAATTATTTGATGTACTCCAGTCCTTACTTAGGTGCCCTCTTCTCTCCCGAGGATGGAAATTTCAGCCCAAATAACACATCTGGGAAAATCATAAATTGAAAACCCAGTCTTATAAACAGAAGCAAAGAGCAACTTCAAATATAGCTGTCAATTCCACCATCCTAGAAACAAAATACCCATAGAAAACATGGAAGTTTTGTCAGCATTTAAAACACATGTAGTACTCTGTTATGAAGAAAACAGGCAGAGAAAATGTGCACAAATAATTCATGCACGTCAAGGTCAGCATCAGGAAGAATGACAGGAACTAACTTCAGGTAAAGTTGTAACTGTTATTTAACATCAGAAAAAAAAAAAAACCAACCAAAAAAAGACCCCCAAAACAAAAACAACCACCCAAAACCAAAAAAGAAGCCCTAATAAGGAGCTTTTTAAAATTGGGGGGCAGGATGGGACAAAAAAATTTAGGCAGTTTAAGGCACCATTGAAAAGTCAAATTGTAAACATTTCCATAACCTGGTAATACAAAATATATCACATTATGCTGAAAAATAATTTGCAGCAAGTATGCAACCTTGGATACTGATTAAAAAAGTACTTCAAGTCTTTCATTTATTTTATGGTATCCCCTTACTTGAACTATGACTGCCTGAAGTAAAACACACATTCATGCAAATGCCCAAAATTGGGTTACTGAATTCTACAACACTTGGTACAGCAGCAAATATTGTTTCTCCCTCTCTTTGTCACTGCGTGGCCGGTCTGGCAGCTTCAGGGATGCCAGATTAGCCAAGGCAGAACAGGATGATCCAAACAAGATGTGCTTTTCCATGATGCACAGAATTCAACGCTCTACAGTTACATTGAAGACATCTCACCAGATCTTCTTTCCTGCACAACAACATGCAAAGAAGAAGAAATGCTTGCCACTTCTGTAACGTATCTGTCCAGTTTTTTGTGTCCAGTGAGGTACTGGTATATTGCTTGGATCCCATCTGTTGGTTAACTGAAGTTGTGAGACAAAGGGAGGGATGATATGCATTGGGGTTTTTTTATCCAGAATGACAAATTCCTTGGAGAAACAGGCTTTATTACTTTCTCTGAACCAACCTCTCCTACAAGACTCAGATTTTCATGCCAATTCTGGCATTCAATGAGTGCTCACTCTAAAGGACCATACATCAGCTAGGAGAACAATGGACAGGAATCCAACAAGATAATCAACTAACATTTTTGGGGGGAAAATATAAAACAAACTTTTGATACAATTACTAGAATCATGTGCTATGAAATTCCTAAGTTGTTCCTTTGTACAATTTCATGATTTAAGGTCGCTCAGTTTGCTTCACCATGAGACGCTAAATTACGCCAACTCAAAGTTGACCCCCCTTACAACTCAATCCAGCAAATTAAGCCTAATGCCAGAGAAGATTATTCTATTTTTGCACACTTTACAGATTCAAAAAAACCACCAACTTACATATGTGAAATTAACTACAAATGTACTGCTCCAGACATGTTTCAGATTGCATCAGAAGCAACAGTTATTAATGGCCAGCAGGCTTCAAATTGTCAGGTGTGCAGCTGTGTTTGAGCTCAGCATTTCTCACTATTAAACCAAGGGGCACAGGAGCAGGAAGGAATGACTCAAGAAAAATGCTAACAAGACCACTGCAATTTCTCTCCCCTCCCTACTTAAATTATTTCCTTTTATAATGGTACATCTTGCACATCACCACTGTGTCACATTTATTCTGCAAGCCAAATAGCTTTCTCCAGACCTGGCATGCAGCAGACGTGAAATACAGAATTAAGGGAGAGCTCAAGCTCTGAGGTAGTTGGGAAGTAGAGGCACAGGCATGAGCCAGCCATGAGAAATCCACCCACAACCACTCTTTCCATAAAGTGATCTCAGCTACAAAGAGACAAAATTAGCACAATGGCTAATTATGTAAAGTCAAACCACAGGAGGCAGAGGAACATTTTTCACGGTTGTTTTTGGAGATGGAAGATGGCTAACATGGAGAAAAAGGTCAGATTCACTGCAGAAATAGTAGTATTTCACCAGCACATTCATGCATGCTGTCTGAAGTGGACACAAGTATTCACAGAGGATTTGGGGGAAAAAAAAAAAAAAAGAAAAAGAAAAAAAATCACAGGCCAGTGAATCCAAGGGACCTATCAAAACTGGTCCACTACTTTTCTGAATATATACCTATGCCTCTAGAGGGAGGCCTATGGAAGGAAACATGGTTAGAACAGTAACAAAGGTATAAAAATACTATATCCCAATAAGAATAACAAATAGATAAAAATATGTACTTCAAAGTCACACTGAAGGTTATTTTATTTTTAAAAAAAGTATTTACTTGCTGAAAATAACAAAAGGGAAGTGACTATACAGAAGCTACTATACAAAGCTTCTCAAAATGCAAAATACCATATGTATTTCATACTTGCCTATGCTTCAAAAACTTGATTTACAGTTTTGGAAGCCCTGTTCCTTGCTCACAATGATGACGGCAAGTCCAGGCAATAAGTCCTGCTTCAATGCAGTGCAAAAATGAGAAGCTGTTCCTATTATTTAGCATATAAGACAGCAATATCGAGAAGTTGTAACACTAGATCTACATTATCAGATATGGAACAAATACACGATTATGCAATTCCTCTTACAAAAAATAATCTTAGAATACAGGAAGATAAGAAATATCTAAGTGTTAGATTAAGTATATAATCAAATAGCTCATCCTCCGCACACTTGAAATTTCTCCTTTACTGAATATAGTAGCTTTACAGCTTAAGAAGCCCATATTCTCACTATCAGATAAAATGTTTCTTCAGTCTATTTCCTCTTTGCTGATGAAGATATTGTGCTGCTTACCATCAGAAAAGTGGGGTTGGGGGGGTTACACAATATAACAGACAGTCCATTTGGGGGAAAAAAAAAATAATAATCAATGAAAACATGCAGAAGTCAGCCCAGCTGTCAAGAAATAGCTAGGTTTGTGTCTTGCTCATGCTGTCTGTTTCTCTGTTGTTCATACTCTTTCTTTCTCCCATGCTTATCCCCATGTAGGAAATCCTGAGGTCATCAGCATATGACCCATGGAACTTGTGTTCTCACAAGCATGAAAGGTCTCAGCAACACTGGCATCTCCTTTTATGGAGCTGCGCTGCAACTTGACAAAACCTCAAAAAAGCCTGGCTAAACCAACATCCTCTGTAGAGAACTTCTCTGGTAGAATATGCTCCAGAGCCAAACGTAAGGGTGGTCTCAGTATTTTTTGTTTGCTTGTTTTTAAACAGCATTACCATTTAGTGATAAGAAGCACTGGATACTGCTGCAGTTCCTTCTTCAGAGGCATTGTCACCAAGCAGTTACTGATTATGCAAATATAATTACTGTAGCCAGGTGTTAGACAGCCATATTTTCCATCCCCTTATTTTCCAGCGTGTCAGACAGGATGAAGAGTGCCCCACCTCCTTTCAATTCATTTTTTTAAGTGTTATTCTAAGAAAAGCAAGTGTCAAGTATTTCTATTCACCTTTCCAAAATAGCTAGACTCAAGACAAAAAGCGAGAGGTGATTCTGATTCTGATCTAGTCTGACCTGATGCAAGAGCTGACTCTTAGGAGGAGTCTCAACGAGGAAAAAAGATACAAACATAAACGAGAAAGAAAAAGTCTTAGACCCTGTCCTGCAAAATAGGAAACTGAGAAGCCTTTACCATGGCCTGGGCTGCTCAGCAGATGCCAAGCACCAACGCTGGAGAGACTGAAAAGCACAAAAAGAAATTCTCTGTAGCAGTACTGATGCAACTTCCTAACCATGATGACAGCACATTATCTGTAATTTACGCTTCTCCTGCAACTGAGAGGCAGTCAGTCAAATGTACGCAATTACAGTTATGATACATTGCAGCGATCACATAAGGCAGCAATATAAAGAGGAGCACAGGACACAAAATAAATCAGCCAGGCCTCCATCCATGTCAGGCCCTAAATCACCTACAGCTTTTCAGCTTTCAAAATAATACATAGCTTCAGGTTCTGTCAGACAAATCTTTTCTTCTCAGTTTTCTGTGAAGTCCTCACAGAACTCCGAGTCTGCCCAGCCCACTTGTAGCATTTCTGCCCTGTCTTCTCCCCTCTCAGAGCCATCGATCTGTCCATAGGGTGAGTGACACCTTTCATTCAGCCACCCCTCTAACACAACCTTCTTGCTATCTGAACACTGGACTCACACAAATTGAGCCAAGAAGAGAGGAGAGCCCAAGTCCACCAGTATCACAGGCAAGTGACCAGAGCCCCAGGAAAGGGCCTGAGAGGTTTCCTAGCCAAGGCACCAGCTGCTTTACCTACTCTTTCCAGGTTCAGATGATGGAGTCCACAACTACAGAGCTGAGGGAGTTTTTTTTAATCTTTGAAGATTCCTGTCCATCGCCAGTCCATCTCTGCTTGAAACACTTGCTGATCCACCAACCCTTCATCATAGTCCAGGCTTTTGCAAAGCTCATCCTTCCTGTTCCTGCCCTGAATCTCACATGTAAGCCCACGTCTTCCTTGAAACTTAGTGCACCAAACCAGTAGCACCACATCTGATGCTTTATCATCATATTGTAAAGATTCAGAGTCCCATTTTTTGATCCTAACACGTCATTTGCCTTTTGCACAGCAACGAGGTATCATCAATGCATATTAAGCTTATTCATTATCCTGTCACCCAGGTCCTATTGGGGACAGCCTGATGCTTAGCTACTTACTCCCATTTCGTATTTAAACGTTTCAGCATTCCTGCCTAAACTTTTACCTTTTGCACTTGGCCACACTGAATCACTCTACAAAAAAACCCAAATCAACCCACCACACGCCTAATCCCACAATATACCACTTTGCTTTCTAGACTGGTTTTCCAAAAGACTTGCAGCTCCTTCAACTTTTATGTCACCTCAGAACTCAACAAGGTTCTATTTCAGCAACAATATCACTAGTGAAAATACTGAAATATAAGACAGGACATCCCATTCAAGATAGTCTTTCAAACTGAAAATGAGCCACCAATACCTACTGAACACTGCACCAGTTTCCCATGTGTTCAATTTTTTGGGTTTGGGGGGTTTTGTTGTTGATTTTTGGGGTTTTTTGTTCTTGTCAAATCTTTTTTGCATGATGGGCAATTTTGATATCTTCCAGGTGCTTTCAACAGGTCTGGGTTTTTTCTATCACTTTTCTGGAAAATATCTTTATAGCTTACAGCTTCTCAGCTTTTTCTTTGCAGTCTTTTAAAACTAGGCCTTCTTTACCCTTCCAGAATCTCATTGATCTTCCAGCTCTTCCTTCTCAGTATCTTTAAGATTCATCCACTCCTGTCTAGTCACAAGGTAAATGTTTTCATCCATGCCTTGTCAGTGTCTCAATAACTACATCCTACACTTCTCAACTTCAACTATGTCTAATTTGTACTATCCCATAAACATCAAAATTCTTCTAGAAAAGAATTACTGCAGATCCTCATTTCATATCAGACTTTTGGTAGATGTTACAGAGAACAGGGAATCATTACTGCAACATAACCAACATCTTTTACAATTTAAGTTTCTTTATGACTTTTAAGTGAGCATTCCCATGCATCTGTTCAGCTGCCTCCATTCACATGGATAGCTCTAAATTGTTTCTATTTGAACAGCTTTCACTTGCACCTGCTTAAAAATTCCCTAGCTCTGCCTACTGTTACCTGTCTTCTCTTGGGTTTTCAGCCAACGTTTGTGGTCTTATGGATCATCAGCAACACAGTAGTTCTGCTTATGAGCAAAAAATTTTAAAAAATTATTTTTCTCAATCTGGGGGGAGAGGAACAAACCAACCAGGCAGGATGGAGCTTCATGGTTCCCAACATCTACTACTTCCGGCTAGACCTTCTATCCAGACCCTCTCAGATTTTTCTCCTCAGATTCTCTCAGTTGCTTTCCTTCTGACCCATTTTTGCCTCACCATGAGGCCCTTTGCTGCAGAACATGGTCTTCTCATTCATTCAGCTCAATAGCTCAAAATGCTGACCAGCTTTTGTACAGCTGTGCAGCTGTATGTTGGATAATTAATTCCTAATGTTTGACCTACCTAAAAGAAAACTGATTCCTTACTATATTTGCTCTGAGCAGTAGGTAGCTACAGACCTAAATAAACCCTCCTCTTCCCCAGGTTACTATACAAAAGAGGTGTAGGCAACTAACCTGCAGTGAAACTTTTCCTGGTGACCGTAACGTCTCATCCATGATTTGCACTGTGTCTCTATTCACTTGTTGGTGCACCTTATGCTTTGATAAGCAGCTCTTTGGAAGGACTGGGGTTTTGCTCTAAGTGCTCACTGCTGTTAGGGGGGACTAACAGCTATCGCAAAATCAGTAAATCTATATAAGTATAACATGGCTTATGTAATTTTTTAGATCTGTGTATTTGCTTGAAGCAAGACTCTGCTTCCTACACTGCTCTGTCAAAGATGGATTTCTCACAATTCCATTATTCTAGCTGAGCACAGAGATCTGCATGTAGGAATAACAATACCAGTATTGTTATAGCAACAAAGGTGTTTCTAAGTTTGATGACAAACTATAACCTAAAGCCTACAGTCATCTACAGATTACCAGGTCACTTGCTAATTCTCTGACTTTTATCTAATCAAGTGCAAAAAAAAGTTAAAGTTAACTATTTTGCTAAAGCTACTGAACTGTAGAAGGAATGGTTGTAGTCATTATAGACATATTATACAATTCGAAAAGGTGACTACTCATATTCTGCGTTAGCATTTAAATATAGATCTTGTGAAGAAGTTTGGGAAGCCTTCTATTCCAACATGTATATTTACTTTTTGGTTTTTCATAAGAGGTACAAACACAATATTCTCTATTGAGACCATGTGACAGGCATCATTCTAGGTGGGATAACTTGTAAATACAACATTGTACTCGCTCAGCAATATAACTGGCACTGAAAATCACTGGTACAAGTCAATCATTACATCTTTAATTTTATATATATATACACATGCACAAAGTCACACGTGTGTGTGTGTGTTTCAAACCCTCTAAGTGCACTTTAAAAATTTTGATTAATTCTTTTTCTGACAATACTGGAAAAAACTGTGCACAATTCCATTAAAAAATTACTAAACAGTAAGAGCTGAAGTGATATAAAGCTATAACCTCTCTTAGAGACAGTTGTGTAGGTATTTCCGCAGTACGTACAGCTTCTAAGCAATTCAGTGTGGAAGTGTCTGTTCACTTCTGTTTAGTAGAGGAAACTCACTGTTCTCTTCCAGGTCTAGCTCGAATAAGTTACTGTGCAAACTTGCAAGTATTTCAATAAAGCTCTATCATTACTACCTATGACCTGAAACAAAAAAAAGACCCTGCCAACCTACTCATTTCAGAAGCTGTTTATCTTACATTAAAAAAGATTAATCAACGATCAGAAACATTTTTAATACTGAATTGTGCTTTCATTTATATAAAGAATTAAGTCACCTACACAATGACTAAGGAAACCATATAAATCAGGGCAATTCAGTTAAAATAATAAAGGATAAGCACTATAGGAATAAGTAACAGTAGAATCGATACACATTAATCTTCTGCTAAAAAGAGAAAAGTAACTAGCGTAGCTTTTTGGAACTCTATGGGGTTGTCCTGCTCCAAAGGAAGTATTTGTACAAGATTAGTGTTGCAATGAAGCTACACAATTTTACCCTGAAACCTGCAGCTTTAGAGTGGGCCCCAGAGCTTATAGAGTTATTTTTCCTTCCTTAAAATATCACCACGGTAATTTCAGTAGCTGCTGTCTCCTCTCTATTCAAATTACAAGAGCCAAATACAACTCTTGCAGAAGAACCTTTTTTCCTTAGGAAGAGACTTTCAAAATTAACACTTCCCAAGAACATTCAAGTTTTTATTCTGCTTTTTTTTTCATTTATATCCTCATTGGGTTTTATTAGCTGTAATAGTACTTGTGCTTATGCAAGCCAGTTTTCACACAAGTCTGATCCTGATGGCAAATACCCTCACTGCCAGTGAAGACAAAAGCACTTTGCATCCCCCCCGCCCCAGATCAGCTCATCGGAAAGCCACCTTCTCCTCACCTCCAAGGAAGCTTCCTTCTAAATAAGACTCTTAAACATTTTCCATGTGGGTCTATTATTTGCCTTCTCTGCAGAAGCAAGTGGTTTCTGCATGCTAATGAATAGGTAAGTGCTGTGCCTACCCCAGCATCCTCTGTGCAGCCCCTCCAGCGCTAATGGGTATTGCAGCCCAGACTCTTCCCCACCTTGTCCCACCTCTAACACCGCAGACCCCCATTGACCCAAACACATGCAGGGTAGCCGTGGGGACCAGGATTTAGCCCATATGTTTTTAAAACAAAAAATCCAATATAAACCATTTATTCTTGTAAACTGTAATCCATACAGTGAGCATGAGCAAACAATAAAGATGCTAAAGCTTAAAGCAATTTATAAGCTTTTACTCAGCTTCACACACAAGGTCAGTTGTGAAGGAGAGGTGTTCCGTGGGCAGGAAAGGTTAACACGAGCACGCCGCGCGTGGGAGGACAGCAACCAAACCACACAGATCAGCGCGCTTTCAAACTAAAGACTGTCACTGCTAAGCAAGCTGAGAGAGAGAGAGAGAGAGAAATGCCACAGTGAAAGGGACCATTTGACAACTCCAATAGACATGAGGATACTAACCATCCGCACACTGATAATACTTTACAAAATTATCATCGGATCTGTGTCAGCACCACATAAGAAACGCCAACTCATAATTTTTCGAGCCAACAAACTAGTAGGACATCTCACTTGCGCAAACCAGCTACTTTCAACTATCCCAGTGACGAAAAGTACTTTAACACCTACATTTATTATCTTACCTTCATCTGAAAGAATTTCCCATACCTAAAATGCCATCTAGAGCAAAAACCTCTAGGTTGGTGGCACTTTAGTTCAAATGAGCTGCTCTGTCAGCACGAGCAAACTAAAACTTTTAAAATACACACTACCTGCTATGATGGCTATTCTGAAATGCAGCAGGAAGCCTGCTCCAGTCAGGGCCATCGGACTGCCCTGATGTCCCTGATCAGAGGTATCTTCTGACTATTTCTTCAGAAACAATTCACAACAGTAAAACTTATTGCCACACAAGGAGAAAGAAGATAAACCAAGAGTACTTGGTGGGCCACTCTGGCGGATGCAGCAGCTTGAATGTTATTTCTCTGTGGTTTTTCCTCTTGGCTAACTCAAGAGGAATAAAAGATGGTGTTCCTTGCAGCAGCTAAGCCACTCTGCAAAGGAGCATGTGTGGCATTTGCACTGCAGGACACCAGCCACCATGCATCCTGGGAGAGCTGTGAAGTGAGTATTCCTTTCCACTACAACTGTTCAGCTGCTATTTATTGAAACATTTTCAATTTCAGTGATAAGATGGACTCCTAGATAAACATTAAGGTTTGATTTTTCCAAAGAGTCAGCTGAAAGTGTGAATGAATCGCACCTTTGAAAATAAACTCCAGAGCATTTTAAGTTGAATAGGCAAGATATGAGGCCACTTTTGACAGAAAACAGCCAAACATACCTAGGGCTATGCATATGCTTGGAGGAGGTGGTCTTGGAGGTGTTGGTTAATGAGAAGCTCAACATGACCTGGCAGCATATGCTTGCAGCCCAGAAAGCCAACTGTATCTTGGGCTGCATCAAAAGAAGCATGACCAGCAAGCCAAGAGAGGTGATTCTGCGCCGCTACTCCTCTCTTGTGAGACCCCATCTGGAGTACTGCATCCAGTTCTGGGACTCCAACATAAGAAGGACATGGAACTGTTGGAGCAAGTCCAGAGGAGGGCCCCAAAGATGATCAGAGAGTTGGAACACCTCTCCTACAAGGACAGGCTGAGGGAGTTGGGCTTGTTCAGCCTGGAGAGAAGGCTCTGGGAAGACCTTATTACAGCCTTCCGGTACCTAAAGGGGAGCTACAAAAAAGCAGGAAGGGGATGGTTTACAAGGGCATGTAGGGATAGGACAAGGGATAATGGCTTCAAACTGACAGTAGATTTAAATTAGGTATTAAGAAGAAATTCTTCACAATGGGGGTGGCGAGGCACTGAACAAGCTGCCCAGAGAAGTTCTGGATGGCCCTTCTCTGGAAGGGTTCAAGGCCAAGTTGGAGGGGGCTTTAGGCAACCTGGTCTAGTGTAGGGTGTCCCTGTGCATGGCAGGGATTTGAAACTACATGGTCTTCAAATGGTTTGGATTGGAAGGGACCTCAATGATTCTATATGTGAAGTTATTTCCAGCAATGCCTCCTTGGATTTCAAATCTGCATTCCCTTCAAGATGTAATTAGCAATTTGGAAAAAATCACACTAAAACTTTAGCTAAATTTTTGCTTGTCAAAAATACAAGAAAAACATTCCAAATGAAGGGGGGAGTTAATCAACGCATTAAATATTTTATTTTCAGGTTTATTTCAAAATTACTTAACTTTGCTTATTGATTTCCTACAGATTAATTTTTTTTTTATTTCTTAGAAGGAAATAGTTCAGGAAAGTGAACAGAAGCATACCTGAAGTAGTTTCCTGAGTTTTCAAAGCACACAAAATTAGAAAGAGATTTCCTAATAAGATATTTCATACTAGCGTTTCCTCACTAGAATACTACATGCCTTTGTTACACCATCAGATTACCCAGAAAAGTTACACTGCAGTCATTGACTCCAGTAAGCACAGTGCAGAAGTCCTTAAGAGCAACGGCTGGTTTCTGCAAAAATGCCTTCTACCTCCCACTTCCAAACCACCACAGTTACTACTGTCTATGTAAATATGTTTAAAGCTGGGTCCGTAAGTCTACAGCACCTATGAGAACATTGGGCATATCTTAAGTCTTTCTGACTAACACATTGAGTTTTATAGTACATCTCCATACTCAGAATAGGAAGATATTTTTCTTCCTCCCTATTTTTATACATTCATGGATCAGTACTCTGTGCTTGGAGGCTGATTCAGTTATTTCTTATTATGATGAATTTTGTCTTCATTAGAAATTGACTCCATCACATTCAGATCTCATTAGCCAATTTTGCAACATAAATTCCAACAATTTTGCAACATTAATTCAACTGGCGACTGGTCGTGAGTGATGTTGCCCAGGGGTCGGTGCTGGGGCCCATCCTCTTCAACATCTTTGTTGATGATTTGGATGAGGGAATTGAGTGCACCCTCAGTAACTTTGCAGATGACACCAAGCTGGGGGGGAAGTGTTGATCTGCCGGAGGGCAGGATGGCTCTGCAGAGGGACCTGGACAGATTGGATCGCTGGGCAGAGGCCAATGGGATGCGCTTCAGTGTGGCAAAGTGCAGGTCCTGCACTTTGGTCACAACAACCCCAGGCAGCGCTACAGGCTGGGGGCGGGGTGGCTGGAAAACTGCCTGGAGAAAAAGGACCTGGGAGTGTTGGTTGATGCTCTCCTGGACATGAGCCAGCAGTGTGCCCAGGTGGCCAAGAAGGCCAATGGCATCCTGGCTGGTATCAGGAATAGTGTGGCCAGCGGGAGCAGGGAGGTGATCGTCCCCCTGGACTCAGCCCTGGTGAGGCCGCACCTCGAGTACTGTGTCCAGTTTTGGGCCCCTCACCACAAGAAAGACATCGAAGCCCTGGAGCGTGTCCAGAGAAGGGCAACGAAGCTGGTGAAGGGGCTGGAGCACAAGTCTTATGAGGAGCAGCTGAAGGAACTGGGACTGTTTAGTCTGGAGAAGAGGAGGCTCAGGGCAGACCTTATTGCCCTCTACAACTACCTGAAAGGGAGTTGTGGTGAGCTGGGGGTCGGCCTCTTCTCGCAGATAACTAGTGACAGGACAAGGGGGAACGGCTGCAAGTTGCGCCAGGGGAGGTTCAGGTTGGAGAAGAGGAGAAATTTCTTCTCGGAAAGGGTGGTCAGGCATCGGAACAGGTTGCCCAGGGAGGTGGTGGAGTCACCGCCCCTGGGGGTGTTTAAAGAAAGGTTGGATGTGGTAGAATCATAGAATTATTAAGTTTGGAAGAGACCTCAAGGATCATCTAGTCCAGCCATCCCCCCCACACCTATTACCCACTAAACCATGTCCTTAAGCACCAGATCCTGGTACTTAAGGACATGACAGCCTTCCGTATGCTTGTAATTGTTAGCCCAATATTGCACAATAATGGAATTTCCCCAACATTAACACTGATTCACAGAATTTATGTCAAAAAAAAAGCCAAAACCAGAAGCCATCTCCAGCTTAAACAGAATGTTCCTCTTTTCTGACATTAAAAATTCATCTCTGTGATGCTTAAGGCAAGTCAGTTCCTCATGTATGTTTATTTTCAAGCTTTTGAATATCCATATTTTTAACCATCCTTAAGGTGATACATCTCCCTTTTTTTTTTTTTTACCAAACAGCATAATACCCAGAAGTAGTTAAGCCATAAAAGCCATGGTCGTTTTGGGTTCCTGTACAAAATAAGTTTCTCATGATGCTACTCATAATTGTAGATCTTTGCACAGGTGACCTAAACCAGGACTCTCCTTCCTCAGGTTTCTGTGCCTTGAACCCCGTCTTGAAATTCAGCCTCTTTACTGATTCTGTAGTTATACTTCATCAATAATTCACACGCCTCCTCCACACACAGTCCAGCAATATTTTTAAGTGCAGAAGCTACATTTCTCCTTCCCATGGCAGCAGTGCAGCTCCAGCTTCACAGTAAACACTCCGTACCATGACAGGGTGGCTGAGCTGCTTGAAAGCACGTATGAAAAGATTTAAATAGGTTACAAGCAAGTTTAAACAAGATTTTACCCTGTTGCTAGTAGTCATGCTTGTGAGATAATTGTTTATTGCTCCAAGTAGGTATATGGAACTTTGTCAAGAAAAAAAATAGAGAAGAGTGCTTCCATAATGTGCATCAGGTCAAAGAGCCAGCAATCCCCCACCACCGGCTGCACAGAACAGGGTCAATTAAATTTCTCAGCAACATTTACAAGAACAGAATTTGCTATGGTTGACTGGTTTCTGTTGTCATAAATGTTCCACTTCTCTCACCAGACATACCAAGTATCTAATTCTGTCACCTTATTTACAATCCTGACTTGCACACACTTTCAGTATTGACTAATCTGGTTAAAGAGATTTAATTTAATCTTGTCTTTAAGAAGAAGTGGTATGACTATCCACATGACCACAAACCTGGGTTCTTCTTGAACTCTCTCTACTGAATTCCCATAGAAGTTAAAACAGGGAAAAAAAAACACCACCAAGAAAAGACTTCAGTTTGACCAACAATCACAGTGGGAATCATATACTTGCCTAGAGGAGCAGAACTCAACCACCCTTGGCAGACTGCTACTGCTGCACTTAGGTGATTGAAATGAGTGTGTGGGATCCTCTTGGCTTGGGATTTCCATGCTTATCTTACCAATCTGGACTTTGAATATTGCCAAGCCTGAAATGAGATCAGCCTGTACCTATCCTTTCATCTGTTGTATCTTTAAATTCAACCAGCATACACAGTAGCCACATTTACTTCAGCAATAAACCTTAAACTATTCAGAGGGGCCAGAATTAATCTCTAATACTCCTCTTTCCTCTTATATACATTGCTTCAGCCAAAATATCCAACTGTCTACCGTAAATACAAGTTTACGGCCACCATCATCAGCTTAAAAAAAAAAAAATCCCAAACAATTGATAAAAATCCCAAACTTCTGCTATTTCAGTTGCCCAGTAACACAAAGAAATACCTACCACTATGTCAGATCTTATTCACAACTGTTTTTTTAATTAGAGACCAAGTATTGCTAACAAAAATATTCAGTGTGCCCCTCTAAAGATCACAGCTCATTTTCAGACAATATTGTTAATAAAATGGTGATTAATGTTTAAAATAATCTAAAGTGGGAGGAACAGTGGAAATTAGAAGGGTTTGAGGTTGGAAGCCTATGTGTTACACGGCTGAGCCAGTTTAACAATTGCTGATGTCAACAGTCAGAGCATCCTGTCCTCCTTCACCACCTGGCACCACCTCTGGCACTTGTTAGGTCCTGCATCAAGTTAACACAGCTTGCTAACCCAACAGAACACTAATCCAGAAGAAAAAAACCACACAAGTGGATCAAATATCTTTCCACTGATTAGCAAGGTTTTTCAGACAGTACGGGTTCCAAGAAGTGCCAGGACAAATTTAAGTATAGATGGGGGAGGTCTGCAAAGGCTAGGACAGGGAGGAGATGGACCTACCTCTTTCAGCAAACTGCTGGGCCAACATAGGCTTAATGTATATTTTTACCCCAACAGTCTTTATCTCAGGCTGGAATGTTTCAAGGAGTTACTGCCTCCAAAGCTGAGGGCACTATGGGCAGCCCTGCTCCATCTCATTGCAAATAAAACCAGTATTTTAAACCCACCCTCAAACAGATCCACCAGTTAGTCTCCTGGAAGGTATTTTAGCCAGAGGACATTAACCTGCAGGGGAAAGGTAAAACTGGAAGAGCAGAGCTGGAAGTGGTAACTTCTTAAAGGGCAACAACTAGACCTGCAAAACCCGTTAGTTACATTTCTGTTTGACCTGAACGTGAGCTAGCACAAGATGAGCATGCAAGACACGTTTCACAGGGCTTTTTAAGTCCCCACCTATTGATTCTCTGGAGAAAAAAGTAATCTTTAGAAAAGCATTCTAAAATAAGTACATATTTTAACTCCATAGTAAGTTAAAACACATAAATTCATATTCCAGGGTGGATTGAAAACAGCTGGACCAGGAAGGTGGCGATCAGTGGCACAAAGTACAGTCAGAAGCCAGTGACTAGCAGTATACTCCAGGGTCTAGTCCTATTCAACTTCAACATTAATGACCTGGATGATGGGGCAGAGTGTACCCTCAGCAAGTTTTCTGATGACACTAAACTGGGAGGAGTGGCTGTGACATGAGGGACCTTGACAGGCTGGAGAAATGGGCTGACAGGAACCTCAAACTTCAACAAGGAGTGCAGAGTCCTGCACCTGGAGAGGAACAACCCCAGACACCAGTACACACTGGGGGTCATGCTGCTGCAGAGCAGCTTGGCAGAACAGGACCTGGGGGTCCTGGTGGACCGTGAGTTGAAGATGATCCTACAACCTTCCTTTGCTGCAAAGGCAGCTAATGGTATCAGGCAAGCCAAGAGTAATGATCCTTCCTCTCTACTCAGCACTGGTGAGGTCACAGCTGGAGTTGTGTCCAGTTCTGAGTTCCTGGAACAAGACAGATCTGGACATACCAGAGAGAGTACAGCAAAGGGCCACAAAGATGAAGGGACTGGAGCACCTCTCCTAAGGAAAGGCTGAGAGCGCTGGGACTGTCTAGCCTGAAGAAAGGAAGATCTTACTAATGCATATAAATGCCTGAACAGAAGGTATAAAGAAGACGGAGTCAGAATCTTCTCAGTGGTGTCCAGTGACAGAATAATACTCAGTGGGCACAAACTGAAACACAGGAGGTTCCTTTAAGTTTCCTATCAGGAACCACTTTTTCCTGTATGGCTGACCAAGCAATGGCACAGATTACCCAGATAGGTTGTAGAGTCTCTATCCCTGGAAATTTTCCAAAGCCACTCGAACATGGTCTTGCACAACTGACACTAGGTGGCCCTGCTTGAGCAAGGGGGTTGGACCAGATGACCTCCAGTGCTCCCTTCCAACCTCAGCCATTCTATGGTTTCATGATCTCATTCTTAACCCTCAACTGTGTCCAAGCTATATTCTGAGAATCGCAACTACAGTAGTCTGCTGTGGTCTTAGAGCATGGTAAGTGAGCTCAATCCGGTTGCAAGCACAAGCTCTGGCAGAGAAACATGATTAGCAAGCCTTAGCTCTCAGGTACTCCCTTCCTTCATCAGAGGTAAGAAGCCAACACAAGAAGTTGTAGAGTTGTCTCCATTAAGTTTATTTGTTGAATGGCTTCCCAAAGTGTAGATAATGCCCCACTAACTACTGCAGCCATTTTAATGCCGTGCAGCATTGTGACAAATCTGTAAAGCAGCCTCAGTTAAGTGGAAAATCTGACTCCCCAGCACAAAAAGATATGACAGGCCACTCCAGGAGGCAGGTGGTCTTGATGAAACTGAGTCAACCTCATTTGAAAAATGCCGGTCTGAGGATTTGCCTTGTTTAGACTATTGATTTCTGATGTAACTGAATTTACATGAGGTTGTAACAGCAATGAGCTATTAGTCATGCCAAAAATAAACTGCTTTCAGCTTCATTTCAGTCACTACGTTACATGATCCACTCTCATGGATCTCATCTCTTGTGAACTTGGTCTGCAACGCACTGTTCCTCTCAAATACTTTCTCCTGTTTGAATTCCATTCATTTCCAGATGTGAAAGTAATGGCCTTCAGAGTAAACATGGCCACAAGCAACTGCAATTGTAAGTTTTGCTACCTTTTCCCCACTTCGTGATAGCAGTCATCTTTTGTCTCTCTGGAGGCAAAAATTAAGTTGGCTTTGATGACCAGCTCTAAGAGCTGTTTTACCTTATGCCTGACATCCTGGCTGTGTATTACAGCTCTGAGTAAGAACCAGTTCACATTGACTACCAGATAAGTTACCTACATCTCTGTAAATCTGTGTTATAAATAAGAGAAAAGACAAATGGCAGCTCACATTCATTGCCATCCATGGCTATTGCCACCATCCACTCCTGACAGTATGACATATAGTAGGAAAAAAAAAAAATCAGTAGTATACAAAAGCAGAAAGGAACAAAGGCAGTCTATAGCATAAATCTGTGTCTCCTACCTCTGCTCGACCTTCGTAATACGTCAGCATAGACTTTGTAAGTACAAAAAGCCTCTCTTTGTAGTTTAATGGAGAAGTCCTCTTCTTCTGCTGTGATCTTTTAATCAAAATCTCTTGTAGGATAGTAGTCATATTCATTTCAGCCACTTGTCACCTCTGTTTTTAGCCATTGAATATCAGTTCCTGAAGACAAGAGAAAATCATTACAATTTCTTTAGCGGATTGCAGATCTGGAGATATTTGTATTAAAAAGCTTCTACTTAAAAATGAAACTACCTGAATATACAGAAAGCTGGAGCTCAACCTAATCATCTGGAATTTTATAAAAGTTAATTATTAGACAAGCTTTGCTCAGCAGAGGGCTGCACTGGCACATTCCCTGGAAGCCAAAACCTGTACCTGACTGGAATGAAGTAAGGGACACTGCAGGCTACATCATGGAAATGATGGGTGAGAAGTCCAAAATGTGTTCCAGGCAGATCGCAGTGTGCAGCTGCTCCTCACTGCAAAGTCCCTTCTAACAAAGTTTTAAGTGCTAAGGCCTGTGCATATATAAATCCCATCTGCAAAAATGTTTGATATACAAAACTGAACACGGGTCACCACTAAGTGTCATTTTGAAAATTCAGCGCAGTTAATGAAAATTTTCAGACGCAAATTGTCATTTAGAAGATGTCAATTTGACAACAAAGAATTAGAGCTTTTTTTCCAGAAATTGCAAAGTATATGCCCTCCTTCTAGTATTTAGAAAGACTTCATGCTGACCGTCAACAACCTAAATTTCACTTTTGACAGTTCTGATTGCTCAGCAACATGAAGCTACTTTAAAGTTTTACACCACGGTCGACACCTGTGCGACAGACTTTGGAGTACACAAACAAACGCACCCACAGTTACTCGGTTTGCAAGTCTGGCTCCAGAGCCCCGCCAGGCAATCTCTCTGTCCTTTGCAACAATGCCAGCTTCGGCACAGCTGACCTCCTCCCTCATCTGCTCGCTGCCACCCTGCCGTGCCACTCCGCCTCGTGTGGGTGCGAGTGTTCCTCCCGCTGGGCTGGGAAGCGGGCTAGGGAAGGGATCCAACCTGACATTTCATCATGCGGCACAAAACGCTGCCTGCGCAGACTTAGCGTGAGGGAGCACGGAGACAGGAATGAAGGGTGTGGGAAAGGTTGTGTAGAAGCTGTTCCAAAATTCTCCCCC